>OY776121.1:94589952-94827452 GCA_963675135.1 Galeopsis tetrahit
TAAAATATAGAAACACAAACTATAAATGCAAAATATTCATTTAGAAATAAAATGTTAAATGTTCAGGTAAGCTTCTTTAAATCACTAAAACTAGTAGATGAAATATTTTATACATAAAATATAGTTAATTAGTTTATTTGAGGTAAAAAATTGTTGGTCAAACTCGGGTTAACATAGGTCAAATTTAACTAAAACATTGTATATTTTTTTTCATTTTTATGTATTGTTTTACTACATGATCAAACTATTGTCAATGCAAGATCAGAAATTTATTACTATAGGTTCAAAAACACTTATTTTTTTGGCAAAATTTTCAGAATATTGTTTGATATGCAGTAATACACTTTTGACCTTGTAGTAGTGATAATACTTTAGTCCTAAACTTAAACGCGTGACTTGCGAATTTTTTAAAATTGTTTAAATTAAACATATTTCGCGTATAAAATATTTCGCACTCACTTTAAACTGTACAAATCGTATAATGTTCTTTTTATATTACTCATCATTATAAACAAATCATACGAGATTAAATGAAAAATGACAAACACCATCAATTTTAACTATTTCTTATACATGTAATTATTTAATATATTATCCACCACTATTTATGAACAAATAAATAAAACTATTTACTCAAATAACATTGACTGTTGGTCCTACAATCTCGGATTGGCCAAATAAGTTTTAGACGCAAACATGAATTTCCGCCAAAACTAGAGATAACAAATTCATTTCAATCTTTATAGTAAATTTTTGCATGAACAATTTGAGAAAACCAACCTCCTCCTATTTTCTTACATTCACATTCTTCTCTCATATTACCGCCCTGGCCCTTGTCACCAGGAGGAGTAGTTGGTGATATGGAAGAAACACCTCCACGGCGGCTTCCGCCCTTCCTCCTGGTTCTTCTTCTTTTTTTCTCCTTCCTAAATCCTACGTCCGCCGCTGTAATCAACGCCCCTGCGAAATCTAACTCGTTTACGCCCCCGGATAACTACCTCCTCGATTGCGGTAACGTTACGTTTATTCTTTTGTATTTGCTTATTTGTCCCTAGTCGATATGGATGGTAAAATGGCCTGGACCGAAGTCGCCTCGCGAGATTTGGACTCGCCATGTCTCATTCTGAAAATGGGGCAAGTCAGCCCCGACATACATAAATTTAAATATTTATTGCCTCGCCCTGCCCGAATTCAAAGACATATGTGTAATAATTTTTAGGATTAAAGTTTTTGCAGTTATTTAAGTTGGATCAATTCTGATTGTGGTACTAATGGAATATACATTTTGATTTTGATCCCACAAGTTCGCCCAAATTTTGAATTAAGTCCAATTATCTACCCTTGCATGTAAATGAATCGGTCAAATCCATTTTTTTCCACATTTTTCTGCACACGAGCAAATTCACGTTATTCACTGTTGATTTGAATTGCACACGAGCTAATGATTTGACCGGTTCATTTATACTTACAATTGTAGTACCTGGATTGAATTCAAAACTTGAGTCAACTTATATGACCAAAATCAAAATGTGTATTCTATCATAACCAAATTGAAAATTAGTCAAACTTGAAATTTTTATGTAATATTTATTGTTAATTTTGAACATGAAAATGTCGTTTTTAATGTTTAGTTCATTGATGAATTTTAATGTTTAGTTTTTTTTTAATGAATGAGACTTGGGGCGGAGCGGGCCTCTCAAAATGCTGTCCATATTGAGTGCAGGACAGAGTTTCAAATGTTGCACGTAGCAAAATATTGAGATATCCGTCATGCTCTGTCTCATTGTCATCCCTAAATTCGAGACATTAATCTAATTGTATATTGTATAAATAATAAAATATATTCTCAAATAGGTAACTCATCCTCCACCACCCTGTATGGAAATCGTGACTTCCTTGGCGATCAAGAAAGCAGCAAGTTTTTAGAGTACAAAGGCCGTAGCATCCAAGTCGTCGCGGCCGAGCCCGACTCCGTCCCATCGCCGATTTACAATTCGGCGAATATATTCGACACGGACGCGACCTACACTTTCCACGTGACTCGACCCGGGTGGCATTGGGTCCGGCTCCATTTTTCTCCGTTCAAGAACAGCGAAAAGGATTTAAAAACCGCCAAATTCCAGGTTAAATCCGATAATCTCGTGCTAATCCATCAATTCGAGAGCCCGAGCAATGTATCGTGGTCGGTGAAAGAATACATCGTCAATTGCACCACCGAGCGGTTTTCGATTACTTTTCTGCCGAATCAAGGCAGCGTAGCGTTCATCAATGCGATCGAGTTTGTTTCGGCGCCGGATATGCTGCTCGGCGATATTGCTTCTGCGGTTTTTCCGAAGGGCGAATACTCCGGGCTATCTAGCGTAGCGTATCAGACGCTGTATCGGCTGAACGCCGGAGGTCCGGTGATCACGGCGCAGAATGATACACTTGGAAGAAGCTGGGAATCAGATCAGGCGTACCTTGATCCGAAATTCATGGGTAGCAGTGTTTCGGTTCAGCCGAATGTGATCACGTACCCTGAGGGAGAATCGCCGTTGATTGCGCCGCCGTCGGTTTACGCCACCGCTACTCAAATGGCGGACGCGAATACTCTGGTGAGTTGCACACCAACTGTTTGATGAATGTCCTGAGTAATGTTTTTGTGTTTTTTTAAATTGTTAATTGCAATGTAGGTTCCTAGTTTTAACATCTCTTGGAGAATGGATGTTGATACGTCATTCCAATACCTTGTTCGTTTGCACTTTGCTGATATCGTGAGTAAATCTGTTAATGATCTTTACTTCAACGTGTACATCAATGGAAGACCTTCCATAACCGGTCTAGATTTGAGCACGGTAGCTGGTGGCTTATCCGCTGCGTATTTCGCCGATTTTGTGGTGAATTCATCCATGGTTTCGGGCTTGAATCCTTTGACAATTCAAGTGGGGCCAATGAACGAAGACGCTGGTACAAAAAATGCCCTTCTCAATGGCATTGAGGTCTTCAAGATGAACAACTCTGTTGGTAGCTTAGATGGAGAATTTGGTGTTGATGGTAGAAGGGCCGATGGTAGTAATGCTGTTAATGGAACCGTAGCAGCCGTTGGATTCGCCATGATGTTTGGAGCCTTCATCGGATTAGGTGCAATGGCTGTAAAGTGGAAGAAGAGGCCTCAAGATTGGCAAAAGAGAAACAGCTTCTCTTCGTGGCTATTACCTATCCATGCCGGAGACACAAGCTTTATGTCGAGCAAAAATTCTTTAGGATCACGAAAGAGCCAAGTGTTTTCGTCGACTATGGGATTAGGTCGATACTTCTCTTTTGCAGAGCTACAAGACGCGACGAACAACTGGGACCCCAATGCCATCATTGGTGTTGGTGGATTCGGTAATGTTTATCTTGGAGATCTCGACGATGGACTAAAAGTTGCGGTTAAAAGAGGTAACCCTCAATCCGAGCAAGGTATCCATGAGTTCCAAACGGAGATTCAGATCTTGTCGAAGCTCAGGCATCGCCACCTTGTGTCTTTGATCGGTTACTGTGATGAAAACGAGGAGATGATTCTCGTTTACGAGTTCATGTCCAACGGACCTCTCAGAGACCATTTGTACGGAAAGGATCTGCCTCCAATGCCTTGGAAACAGAGGCTCGAATGCTGCATTGGGGCTGCTCGCGGTCTACATTATCTGCACACGGGAGCAGCTCAGGGAATCATTCATCGTGATGTGAAAACGACAAACATCTTGTTAGACGAGAACTTTGTTGCTAAAATGGCTGATTTCGGGCTCTCAAAAGACGCACCAAACGCCGAGCAAACGCACGTCAGCACAGCTGTGAAGGGCAGTTTCGGGTATCTTGATCCGGAGTACTTCAGGAAGCAGCAACTTACAGACAAGTCTGATGTGTACTCATTTGGAGTCGTTTTACTAGAGGCGTTATGTTGTCGCCCAGCTATCAACCCGTCGTTGCCCAGGGAGCAAGTGAACTTAGCTGAATGGGCAATGCAGTGGAAACGAAAGGGCCTGCTCGATAAAATCATCGACCCAGCGCTAGTGGGACACATCAACCCTGAATCTATGAAGAAATTCGCTGAGGCTGCTGAGAAGTGCTTGGCTGAGTATGGTGTCGATAGACCAACAATGGGAGACGTGTTGTGGAACTTAGAACACGCGTTGCAGTTGCAAGAATCGTGGACAGAGGGGAAAACCGAGGAAGAGAACAAGGTGGAGTCAACTCCCGTCGTTCCAAACGAAGGGCGAGCTGACTCGACGGAGGATAATAAGCCAACAGCACCAGCCAAAGAGGAGGGTAGTAGTGTTAATCCTGGAGATGTTCAAGTTGAGGAACATTCTGGAACTGCAATGTTTGCTCAATTTGCTGCTCTAAATGGAAGATAGATAATGCAATTGTGCTACTACACTGATGAATTAAATGGTTTTTTTATATGTAAATTATATGAAACCAAGATCCATTGTGACAAACTCATTCATTTATTCTTATACCATTTTAAAGTATTTATTATATCTATATCTTCCTGTAATACATACTATAATTTTCAAGTTTCAATTCAGGGGTTTTAACATTAAATCCCCTTGTGTTATAAAACCTTTCTAGCTAATTCCATTCAGTGATCTCCATTTTTTTAAATGCTTCATTAAAGAAAGCAAACTCATTAGTTACAAGATTAGGACTTTTACTAATTGCGGACGGATATTAAGTTTGGGGATGAGAATACAATTTTAATTATCAAGATTTTTTTGAGAATCCTAAAAAAAATGTAAAATTTTCAAATTGAATTCCAAATTTGTATGTGGATCCGCCTCTGAATGCAACTGATAAATTAATTTTATGAAACTTGATCGAATAAGTTATCGCATTGCCCGTAATAGCATGAGCTACCTATGAACATTCACACTCACTTAGTGAAGGAAGGACAACAGAGCTTACATGAGATCACTTGTGTCAATTTTAATGTTTCGCTTGATGTTCCACTCTCTGATTTATTGACATATGAAATATCTAAAAATAATGAAGGTGACAAGCTAAACACAAAAGATGAAATAGAAAAATTAATCTAAATAGAGCTTAGAGTCCTAAAAAGATAGGTAATAAGTTTTTTTTTTTTGGGAAAATAATGTAATAGCATTAAATGAAGATATTAAAAAAGGCCACATTAAATTTTTCTTTTTTATAATTTCCTTACTTCATAATCATATAAATATATAAATTATGTCTTTTGATTTAGAATTTTTTTTTTGAACGGGGCATTATTATTTTATTTAGTAGTATCATAATAAACGAAGATATTAAAAATGTCATTTCGGCGGGAACATTAAAACGTGTAAATATAATGGGCCAGCTCATCTTTGCTGGATTAGCTTTTGGAAAGGGTTGGGGTATATACCCCTCCAGCTTTGTTTAATACACTCCCTCCTTCCATTTATTAATTAAATATATAAGTAAAATACCATATTTGCCCTTTTAATAAAATATGTTAGATAGATATACTCCCCTAAACCCTATCCTTAATTTTTAACTCTAACCCTAATTTCAAATTAAACAGCTCTCGCAGCCACTGTCGACGACAGCCATCCCTCCACCTCCGACCGCCGCCGACGACCAAATAAATCTAAAAAAATGAAAAAAAAAAACATTTTTTTCGACCAACCAGTGTCGATCGACACTGGTTTGTCGACCATAGAGTTTATCGTCGACCATGTATTGTTGACGAAAATCACTCCACTCGACAACATTTTACCGAATGAATTTTTTTTTAAAAAAAAATTTCCTTTTCAACAAGATCTTGTCGACTGTAAATATTGTGGTCGACAACATTTTATCGACCACAAAATTTATGGTCGACAATATCTCGTCAAATATAACAAAAAAAAAAAAAAAAAGAAAGAAAAATGGAAGAAGAGGGAGTAGCGTCGGGGGAGATCGGTGAGAGGGGGAGGAGAAGGGGCCGATCAGCAGAAGGAACGCAAGAAGAAAAAAAAAAAAAACTAACCTGGTTCGGCCGCCACGGGCGGGCGGCGCGGAGGGGGCAGGACGGCGGACCTCCATGGCCGACCTCCATGGCGCAGAGAGAGAGAGAGAGAACATAAATTAAAAAAGAAATAGAGAAAGAGAGTGGGGGAGGTTGGGGCGGTAGGCGGTGAGTAGGCGGCGGCGGGTTGTTTTGAGAAAGATGTAGGGTTTGAATTTTAAATGAAGAAGATGAAGGTTGGGGAAGATGTAGGAAAAATTAGGGGTGTGTATCTATCCTACACAATTGTAAGAGATAAGGGTATAATATATAATTTAGGGGGAGTGCATCTATCTTACACATATTTTGAGGGGAGTACATGTATCGGGGGAGTACATCTATCAAAGCTGGAGGGGTATATACCCCAACCCTTTTGGAAAACGCTAAAACGCATGTATATAATGGGCCGGCCCATTTCAACTCGAACCCTAATCTAAGCTTAACGGGCTTCTATTTTTTGAGGCCATTCTGTTGGCAAACGGCCCCTTCAAGCCTCCAATTTCCCAATTTTGAGAAAAACCCTTCATAAACCACCCCACCCCGCCATTCACCGTCGCTAGACCACGAAAATCGGCCGTCTCCGCCCTCCGGCGACATCATATTTCTGTTAATCCAACAGTTGTACGCGTCTTTCGTTAAAACAATATTTGAATTTCTTGTCCGTGATGGGTAAGAAGAAGGATATGAAATCCGATGGCGACAGTCAGCACTCCCCCTCCACCGTATTCGTTGCTAATTTACCATTCGCATTCACTAATGCACAGGTATGCTTTCCACTCGATCGTGTGTGTGTTTTGCACGCTTGCGTGTATTGTTCTGTTGCGACTTCCGAGAAGACGAATGCCATTCGCGCGCTTACTTTACTTCCCATTCTTGTCTAGTTTGCTGCTTTGAAGCTAGGAGAACTTGTTATCTAGTTGATATAACTAGATTTCTAATTGATATAGTTTATGAACTTCAGTAAGAACAGAGAGGTAAAATATGTATTGAAATATAGGAAGGAATGGAGAAACTTTCAGGTTTAAGCCTTTTAAAGCATGTAGAGCTGCCAAGAGTGTAATGTAAACAAAGCTCTCATATATTAATATTGAAAAATTAGCTTCCTATGCACGAAAATTGGAACCTATCAGTGCAGAAAATCTTTTTCATTTTGGATTAGTATGGGAGAAGTCAAGTGATATCCTACTTAAAATATATATGTGTTATAAGTGATATCCTACTTAAAATTATATATACATTTTTGAAATACTAATTAATTTAAGTCACGAACACCAAAATATGGACAGCTTTTTCATTATTTCAGTATAATCAAATAGGTTGAGGTTTAATGTTCTTGCTCTATTGTTTGTGGTTCTTCTAGTTGGAAGAAGCATTCAGTGAGATCGGACCTATAAGAAGGTGCTTTATGGTTACAAAAAAGGGTATGATTACAGTGTTCTTTTGTTATTTCGATAAATAGCATTGTATAAGCTTCTTCCCTCCCCCCCCCTCCCCCTCTCCTCTTTTACCTCAAGCTTCCAATTCGTTGGTCTTCAATTGCTGATATAAATGTGGTTCCTTTTCTGGTTGTTTATATGCCAGGGTCTACTGAACACCGTGGCTTTGGCTATGTTCACTTGTAAGTCAGTTCTGCATTTCTGAGGATTATGAACCTATAACAGTAAAGCTAATGACAAATATTTTAATGTTAATAAAGCGCTGTTGTTGAAGATGCTAATCGTGCCATTGAGCTGAGGAATGGTTCAACCGTTGGTGGTAGGAAGATTGTGGTTAAACAAGCTGCACATCGTGCTACTCTCGAGCAACGCCGGGCAAAAGAAAATCAAGGTCTCTTGAGTCTGTCAATTGTCAATATACAACCTCTGCTCATGTATATTTCCAATTGTCTGTAACATGAGTAAATTCGTGTTGACATTTTTATGCTTATTTTGGAAAATCACTTTGATATCTTGTTGTTCCATCTGTTAGTTCAATCTGAAGATGCTGTCCAACCAAAGAATGATATGGTTGTTGAGAAGGCTTCGGCAGCCAAACTAGGTAAGGCTTCAAATTTTATAGAAAAGATAAAGCTCCTTGATTACTGAATTTTTTACCCGGTCATACATTCAGTCTTTAGATACGATTGATGATTATTAATTTGGAAATGATAGTTGAATCTGAAGATGCTGCCCAACCGAAGAGTGATAAGGTTGTTGAAAATGCTGTGGCAGAAAAAATTGGCAAGGCTCCAAAAAAAATTCGTGAAAAAGGTTTTAGATCTTCGATGGCTGAATTTTACTGGTTCATATGTTCATTCTTTAGTTATGATTTAATGATTGAGTATTATTAATTTGGAAATGATAGTTGAATCTGAAGATGCTGCCCAACCGAAGAGTGACAAGGTTGTTGAAAAAGCTGTGGCAGAAAAAATTGGCAAGGCTCCAAAAAGAATTCGTGAAAAAGGTTTAGAGCTTCGATGGCTGAATTTTACTCGTTCATTCTTTAGTTATGATTTAATGATTGAGTATTATTAATTTGGAAATGATAGTTCAATCTGAAGATGCTGCCCAACCGAAGAGTGACAAGGTTGTTGAAAATGCTCCGGCAGAAAAAATTGGCAAGGCTCCAAAAAAAATTCGCGAAAAAGGTTTTAGATCTTCTTGGATGACTGAATTACTCGTTCATAAGTTCATCCTTTAGTTATGATTTAATGATTGATTATTATTAATTTGGATATGATAGTGCAATCTGAAGATGCTGCCCAACCAAAGAATGACAAGGTTGTTGAAAATGCTGTGGCAGACAAAATTGGCAAGGCTCCAAAACTTCGAGAAAAAGGTCTTTGGCTCCCGGATGGCTGAATTTCACTTGTTTATACATTCAGTTTTTAGTTACAATTAATGATTGATGATTATTAATTTGGAAATGAACAGGTGATATAAGGGAGAAAGCTAAAACAAAGCCAGTTTCCAGTGATCCTGCTGTCAAAGGGAAGAGCTCTGAAAAACAAAGGTGCAATTACAAGCACCAGATCGATAGTTGGTGTAATTTAATTCAGTAACTAATGTGGGTTGGTTTTGAAAATCATGTTTTTATTGGAATGTCTAGTAGGATTAGGCTGCATTTTAAGCAAATTAAGTATATCGAGAATTATAAATAAAATGAAAATTCATACCTAGTTTCCAGTGCAGGCTGTTAAGAAGCCCTCGAAAAATGATACACTCAACATATTGTAAGTTCTGGTGTTTTTATAAGGGCCCATAAAATCATACTTCAACTCACCTTCTATGATCAAATTCATAGCTTCAGGCGTGAAGTATTGATTGTTTGGTTGAACTGGCGTCCTTGTTACTGTAATGCTCTAGTAAGCTCATTATAGAGCATCAGCTTATAATATGTGATGAGTTGAAGACTTGATTTGTCTTTTTAATTTTTTTTTCAAATACTGAGCACGATTTTTTTGCTTCCTCAGTTCTTTAGGATCTCATAATGCTTAAATATTTACCATGTGTTTGATAGCAGTATCAAGTACACATCTGATGGTTATTTTCTTGATACTTTGATGAACACTGTTTTCAACCTTTATTCTTCTATTCGTTGGAAAAAGCTTAGTCTTGGTATAGAGTTGATTTGACGAAATAGTTGAAATTATATTTTTGCAGTTTGGAATATCACGTGCAAATATTCTATTCTATTTGTCTAATTGTTCTGCTCTAATGTAAAAAATAATTATATGATAAACAGGGTCTCTAGGACAGTCATATTTGGTGGTCTTCTTGATGATGAAATGGCAGAGGTGGTCCATCGTTTAGCCAAGAAATCAGGGACTGTATGCTCTGTCACTTACCCTCTCCCGGCGGAAGAACTTGAGCATCACGGTAAACGTCATTTAAATTTCTTTATGGATTTCCATTTCAAGCTTAAATTTCTACGTGCACCTACTATAGTACTACTAAATTTGAAAAAATCCACATCACTTAAATTTTAATTGCCTTCCCTAAACATCTTTTGGACAATGGTTCCTTATAGTTAAATTTTCTTTATCTTCACATTCTCCTTTTTCCAACTAAAAGCTCTAACCAGCTATCCATTTCCTTATTACATTGTTGACTATCCTTTTACTGTCCATTGTATTTCCTGCCTTTTTTTCTCAACGAAATTACATAGTTGACTATCCCGGTCTCCTGTGGATGTTTTTGTTGCCTTCTGGTGCTTTTGCACTAGATAACCATTTTGGACTAACTTCAGGTTTATGCTTATTCTGTTTTCATATGCATTTAACTCGTTGATATATTTGAATTTTCAGCCCTAGCTCTAGATGGATGCAAAATGAAGGCATCATCTGTAGTTTATACAAGTGTAAAATCAGCTCGTGAGTGTGTTGCAGCACTACACCAGAAAAAGATAAATGGGGGGTTTGTTTGGGCACGCCAGCTTGGTGGAGAGGTAAAGATAAATCATTTCTATTGTTATTACTTGTCTTTCAACTCTATGCAAAATGTGTTCTCCTGAAATATAAATGCCTTCAAAGCTCATTCTTCATAAATTCACCTCAAGGCACATGGAGATAAAAATATTATTGTTCACCTCAACAACATGAGTGGATAGTAACTTCCTGTGTTCAGTCTTGGTATGACATGTGGAAACTCATTTATAATTAATGAACATTTTGACATTGAATATTTTGTCACAGGGATCTAAAATTCAGAAGTGGAAACTTATTGTGAGAAATGTACCATTCAAGGTTTGTATATCCTCACCTGGCTTATTTTATTTATATTTACACACGTTCAGAATATCATTTTTGGGTCTTCTTTTTTGTAAATGCTAGTGTGCTTCTCCTCACTTTTATAAACTACTGTTGCAGGCTAAAGTTGCTGAGATAAGAGACATGTTTGCTACTGTAGGATTTGTGTGGGATGTGTTTATTCCTCAAAATCCTGAGACCGGGTAAACTTTTTAATTTGTTATCTTTCGTTTAATGCATCTGTATCTTTCATTCAACTTATTTTTCTCTCTTCTTTACCTTTTTCAGGCTGGCTAAAGGATTTGCATTTGTTAAGTTCACATCAAAGCAAGATGCGGAAAATGTATGTTAAGTATTATCTCATCAATGCTTTTACTGGAAAGATTTCAGAACTAGGATTATAACGGATTTGTAATGTGGCAACTAACTTTAGCCTTAGGAAGTAGCTCGTCTGATTTCTAATGTTAAATCTGGAAATTATTATAAAAAAAGTTTTACAGAAGAATACAACTTCAGTGATTTATCTAGGTTTCCACTTTTAAAATGAATTGATTCATGTAGCAGTACTAGTCTTGTTCGTACTTTGTAGAGTAGATCAAGTATTCTTGCGTGGTACTGGTTTCTCATTAATATTGATTGAAGAATATTTTGGGACAACCTAAATAATATGTGCTGTTGTCGTGATAATGTGTAACGTGTGAATTTACAAGATGTGAGTTAATACAGCTTTCAAACTCGAAATTTGACCTTCAAGATTACTTTTTGACTTCCTTCTAAACATCTGACAAACTTTACAGGAAATGATTGTTGTGTGTTACAATTATATCGATATTTTAAATTTTCCTCCTGCAGGCTATCAAGAACTTCAATGGAAAAATTTTTGGTACAAGACCAATTGCTGTTGATTGGGCTGTTCCAAAAAAGATATATTTATCTGGAAATAATGCCACCACTGGAAATGATGGAAGCAGTAGTGAGTCGGAGGACGATGATATGGACATTCCCGCCAAAATTACACGAGTGGAAGATAAAGATGATGAAGATAAGTCAGGTTCACTTGATGTGAATGACAATAACAGTGAAGTTGATTTTGAAGAAGAGGCAGAGATTGCCAGAAACGTACTGAAGAACATCATTTCATCATATTCTGGAAGTATTTCTGGTGGCGATGAATCAGAGCCGTCTAAGGAAAACATTGATGCTAAATCTGTGAAAGCTGAAAAGAAGCCAAATGATGCATCTGCCACCCATGTTGCAGCCACTGGGAGTGGTACCAAAGAAATCCCAAAAGACGCAAAGCCGACAGAAGGAGAAGACGAGTTGCAGCGTACAATTTTCATTAGCAATCTACCATTTGATCTCACTAATGAGGAAGTGAAACAACGTTTTTCTGCTTTTGGTGAAGTACAGTCCTTTGTACCAGTTCTTCATCCGGTGACAAAGTAAAGATACCAGCTTGCAAAGTGTTTTTTTTTTTTTTGATTTTTTTGATTTTTTAAACATCATTATCAATTTATGCTTGTCTATATTTCTTAAGGCGCCCTCGAGGAACTGGATTTCTCAAGTTTAAAACAGCAGATGCTATTGATGCTGCACTTTCAGCAGCCAACTCTGTATCTGGTCTGGGTATCTTGATAAAAGGACGGCCGGTGAAAGTGCTGAAGGCTTTGGACAAGACAACAGCTCATAACAAGGCATTGGAAAAGGATAAGAAGGATGAACATGACCTCCGCAATGTATACCTGGCTAAGGTTACAAAAATTAACTTATGACCTTTTGATAGAGGAATATAACACAGCATTTACTGTGTCTGTTTATGCCAAAATGTATTAACTTTCACATTTGTAACGGTCATGTCTTAACAGGAAGGTTATATCATGGAAGGGATGCCTGCTGCAGTAGATGTTTCAGCGGCTGATATGGCAAAACGCAAGAAGTAAGTTTGGGAGCTCTTCTATTAAATTATGTTAAGACATTAATTTGAACAGTATTGTCTGCCCAAATTATGTTATGCTGATAATTGCATGTTAGTACTCTCGCTGCCATCAACCATGCCTGTAGGTCAAAATAAATTCCTTCATAATGTGATTAAATTCTGAAATTTGAGCTTGTCTAATCCGGAGTTCTTGTAAGATGCATTTTCATGTCAATGTTTGCATACTGACATGGATTTTCATTGTCTCCGTTACACGTTGAAGGTTGCACGAAGATAAGATGGCTAAGCTTCAATCTCCGAACTTCCGCATCTCCAAGACAAGGTTGATTGTATACAATGTGCCCAAGACTATGTCTGAAAAAGACGTTAAAAGACTTTTTATAGTTGCAGTTACTTCTCGTGCCACAAAGCAAAAACCAATAATTCGGCAGGTTTAAAATGAGTTTGTTATTTTTTTTTTCTAGAACATATATTTGTTTATTATAATTTGATCGATTTATGTGTGTGATGTTTCTGCAAGTACAGATAAAGATCTTGAAGGATACAAAAAAAGGTAAAGAAGGCGAGAAAAGTCGTCCACGTGGAGTTGCTTTCTTAGAGTTCACAGAGCATCAACATGCACTAGTGGCCTTGAGAGTTCTTAACAACAATCCTGGTCGGTATCTCTGTAGCTCGTTCATTATTGTCTCGATCATAATCTTTGTTCAGTAAAATTTACTTCATAATGCTTTTCATATTGCTTGCAGAGACTTTTGGTCCTGATCATCGCCCGATTGTGGAGTTTGCTCTAGATAATGTCCAAAAGCTGAAGCAACGGGCAGAAAAGATTCAAGCTCAGCAGCAGAATTATAACAATGACACCGGAAATTTGCAGCAAAACAATCGCTTAGGCGCAGAGGGCTCAATTGCAAACAGGAATTCAAGAAATCACAATGACACCGGAAATTTGCTGCAAAACAATCGTTCAAGCGTAGAGGACTCAGTTGCAAACAGGAATTCAAGAAAACGCAAGCCTAGAGACAGTGATGAAACATCAAAGGCTTTTGGTGATAAAATGGGTGAAGTGAAGGGTGAACTTATTGAAGAAGGCAAGAAGAAGCAAAAAGGTTCAAAACAAGGCGAGAATAACAGTTTTTCAATGGAGAAAAACCAAAGGAAATTCTCGAGTCAGCGAAAAGAAAGGGAGGTTGGTAATGGGGTGACTACACAAAAAGCTAATATTGTCACGAAGGAACAAAGCAAAGACGCAGGTCTGCAAAGAAAAAGGACGTTACCTGATCAATCCCAACAATCGAAGGAAGGCTACGTTCCAAACAACAGAAAACGGATGAGAAGGAGTGACCCGGTGGGGCGTGATCCAGTGGATAGCCTCGACAGGCTGATCGAGCAATACAGATCCAAATTCACCGGGAGTGACTCTATTCAAACTGGTGACAAGAAGCAAGGCTCCAAGAAGCTTAAAAGATGGTTCGAATCATAATAGCTTTATGGTTTTTCTCTTGATATAATGTTATCAATGATTTTGACAATTTGTTGTAGTAATATTTTTTTACAAAAAACAAGGCCTTCACTTCCATCATGTATTAGTGCATCCATAGTCGAATTACATAGTGAAAGTTATTTTATATTGCGTGAATTTGTCGACTTTTTATAGGTGTTGATGCGGTCATGCTGGACTCGGAGCGACTCGATGTTTACCTTTTCGATCCTACTATTGTTGAGCTCGAACTCGAGAATTACTCCAGCTCGTAAGCCTACTCGATTCACTCATAATAAAATGCCTATTTTAGTTCTCTGTATTTTTAGAAACAATATTATTTGTATGGTACATAATCAGCCCATCATCTAGATCGAAGGTATACCGTCCATTGTGCTTCTTTGAAAAAACAAAATATAGTTGCAAACACTATCCCTCTAGTCAACAATGGCTTCCAACGACGTCATTGAACCTATTTCCGAACCATATCGTTACTTGGGACTCATCAGAAACCCCGACGGCCCCACCACACGCATACCTGATTTCATCCCCAATTCGCCCCCTTCTTCTGACCCTAACAATCCAATCCTCACCAAGGACATTTCCGTCAATTCACAAACCAAAACCTGGGTTCGTATCTATCTCCCGGCGGCGATGGTGTCGCCGCCGCCAAACTGCCGCTCATAGTCTACATTCACGGCGGAGGCTTCATCATTTGCAGCGCCGCCTCATCCGCGTTCCAAAAGTTCTGCTGCGATCTTGTCCTTCAGATCCCGGCGGTTATGGTGTCGGTGGAGTACCGCAACGCGCCGGAGCACCGCCTCCCCGCCGCCTACGACGACTGCATTGAAGCGTTACACTGGATCCAAACCTCCGACGAAGAATGGCTGAGTAAATACGCCGATTTGTCGAGGTGTTTTTTGATGGGAACTAGCGCCGGAGGAAATATCGCCTACAACGCAGGCCTACGTGCGTCAGTTGATCAACTGATGCCGTTGAAGATCCAAGGGTTGATATTGCATGCGCCCTTTTTTGGTGGGGCCCAGAGGACACAATCAGAAATGGAATCGGTTAACAATCCGGTTCTTCCTTTGCACGTGAATGACTTAATGTGGGAATTAGCGTTGCCTATTGGGGTTGACCGGGATCATAATTATTCGAACCCCGATATTGAACGACCCGAATCCGAGCTTATCGAGAAGTTGAAAAAACAAGGGTGGAGAGTTTTGGTGACTGTGAATCGGGGCGACCCGTTAGTGGATCGAGTATTTGAGTTTTTGAAAATGTTGAAAGAAAAGGGGGTGGATGTAGTGGAAAAGATTGATGATGGAGGGTTTCATGGAAGTGAGTTAATGGATGGTTCTATGGGTAGCACCTTTTATGATGTTGTAAAGAATTTTATACTTGCTTTGTGAGCGCTAAGTTTATATCGAATTTTGTTCTGACTTCAATTGATTTTTCGATAGTGAACGATAAAATTGATTCTCAAATTGGTTAAAAAAAGTTTGAATGGATGTGGTGACAAAAATCAGCCACATAGAATTCATGGCCTAAGCTTCTAGATGGAAGGTATATTTTGTTTCTTTGTAATATGAATATCAGCCCATATCCACAAACATCCAAATCAAATTCACCGGTTAGGCTTCTAGATGGAAGGTATATTCTGTCTCTTTGTAAGATGAGTATGTATATATATTGTCGTTTTAATTCATCTATTCCAAGCGAAGTTGGATAGCTCAAGTGATTAGAGCACCACTATCTAAACTTTAGATCTATTATTTAATCACGGAGAGGGAGTAAGTCATAAAGGTAAATAATGAAATGGTACTCCCTGAAAGAAGAAAATAGATAGAAAAATTAAATATTAAATAAAGTTTAAGAAATAAAAAATACTGGAGTACAAGTCTCCATTTGAATAAGGAAATTTAGGTTGTGAATATCAAAATTCACTATATTTTTAACACTTTTAATTTAAAATGTCTCCACAAATTAAATGAAGTCGTACACAACCTAAAATTGAAATCGATCGTTCATTAAAGTGCACCCGCCAACTGGATTGTTTATTTATAGCTTGTATTCTTATAACTTTGGAGAAGCCATTCTTTTTCTCTTTACTTAAAAGTCAACATCCTCCATTAACACACCACTTCTGATAACAATGTCCTCCAATGGCGTCGCACCTATTTCCGATGCATATCCTTACTTAGGAATGATCAGAAATCCCGACGGCTCCATCTCGCGCATACCCGATTTCTTCCCCAATTCGCCCCCCTCATCAGATCCCAATCCTGTCCTCACCAAGGACATTCCCGTCAATTCACACCACAAAACCTCGGTTCGCGTCTACCTCCCGGCGTCGATTGTGTCGCCGCCGCAACCCGACGCTTCCCCCGCCACCAAACTGCCGCTTATAGTTTACTTTCACGGCGGAGGCTTCATCGCTTGCAGCGCAGCCTCATCGATGTTTCAAAAGTTCTGCTACGACATTGTTCTTCAGATCCCGGCGATTATAGTGTCGGTGGAGTACCGGATCGCGCCGGAGCACCGCCTCCCCGCCGCCTACGACGACTGCTTTGAAGCGTTACAGTGGATCAAAACCACCGATGAAGAGTGGCTGAGTAAGTACGCCGATTTGTCGAAGTGTTTTTTGATGGGAACTAGCGCAGGAGGAAATATTGCCTATAACATCGGCCTACGTGCTGTGGATGATCCCCTGACGCCTCTGAAAATCCAAGGGTTGATATTGCAGGTACGGGTGTGTTAATTAGTCTAGTATTGCTGATTTCGAAATTTGATTTGATTTTTTTATTTAAAGTTCGAAACTCGACTCGATTAATATTAGAGTTGTTATTCGAATCGAGACGAGTATTTGAAGTTCGAGCTCGACTCGAGCTCTTATAGAGCCGATCTGCTCGATAACATTGACGAGCTAAAATTCGACTTGTTAACGAGTCTAACGAGCTTAACGCGCTCGTTAACGACTCGATAACATTGACGAGCTAAAATTCGATTTGTTAACGAATTTATCGAACCGAGCCTAATGAATTTATTAAAAAAATAGATATCGAGTCTAACAAGTTGAACTCGAGCCGACTAGTTAATAAATTGAGTATCTAATGAGTTCGAGTTTGACTCATTTAATGAACGAGACCAGTCAAACTCACGAGCATCTCGTTAAAAATATACTCCCTCCGTCTTACAAAGATGGCTCCATTTGACTTTACACACAGATTAAGAAAAATCAATAAATGTAGTCAAATTTAGCTAATGTGTCAATTTTGCCCTTAGAATCATATTCTTCAAAATCTGATCAGCCTTAATTACTCTTATTAATTAAGGGTAAAATTAACAATAAAGTATTTAATACTAAAATAAAAGTGAAAATGAAGCTATTTTTGTGAAATGGAGGAAGTATAATTGATGATAAAATAGTAAATATTTTGAAATCGAATCAACAAATCAATTTGATTCAATTAAATTCGAGTTAATTTTAATTTTTTTTTAGTCAAGAACTAGTAGCTCGCGACTCACTTATTTTCGTTATTGTAGGCTCCATTTTTCAGTGGAGTGGAGAGGACCCCATCAGAGATCAAATCGGTCAACGATCCGGTGCTTCCATTGCTCGTGAATGATTTAATGTGGGAATTAGCCTTGCCTATTGGGGTTGACCGGGATCACAAATATTCGAACCCGATTGTACAACTCGAATCCGAACTTATCGACAAGGTGAAGAAACAAGGGTGGAAAGTTTTGGTGACGGTATATCGGGGCGACCCGTTGGTGGATCGGATCCTTGATTTTGTGAGAATGTTGAAAGAAAATGGCGTGGATGTGGTGGAAAAGATTGGTGATGGAGGCTGTCATGGAAGTGGTTTATTTGAGGATGATGAGGCTGTTGTCTTTTTAGGTGATTTGAAGAATTTTATACTTGCTTTGTAAGCTCTTCTTGGCTTGTTTTGAGGAATAGTTAATTTTCAAAAATAATTGAAGTCATGAATTGTTGCATATTAAATTTATGTAATGTCAATATATTGTGATACATACCTTTGCTAGGAACTCTCGTGAGTTTTCATAGTTGGGTTGAGCCTCTAATATCTGTGGACGGCTTGTACGATTCGTTTGCTTATCTTGTGAATAAATTGAAAGAATACTTCACTTTCAAAAAAAAAAAAAAAAATCAAATTATATATCTTGACATTTCTTCATTCCACATTCATTTTCACATTTTTCTTTATAGGCCCGATCAGTTCATGGACCGATCCGGCCTAGCCCACGAACATCACTTGATCCGATGGGCTGGGTCGGGCGGCCCGTTTTGATAGCTCTATCCACAATAACTTTGACACTCTTAAACTGAAAAACTCTATATAAACTACACCCTCACAATATCCTCAAATTTATACTCTGTACAAAATATCAATTCTTTTGACTCACATAAAAATTTACATAATTATCTCTCAAAATTATACTCATTATTACACTTTTTTAATTTAGGTGTTCCCTACATATAAAAGTTATTTTAAAATGGAGAGAGTAATATAGTGACAAAAATCAGCTCATATCCACACACATCAACATATACTCCCTCGTCCTATACTTAATAACTCATTTTGTCATTTTAATTGTTTTTTACTTATTATCTAAAATAGTAAAAATACTTTTAAAAAATCTCCTTAAAACATTACAATATTACAATAAATATCACTATTTTATTACACTAAAAAATAATTTTATTATTATTTATAAAGTTGAAAAGTCTTATTACTATCTCCACTTTATCTTTCATAATACTAATAAATAATTCATTCGTTACAACTTGTGCCCAATAATTTTATGACTTTAAATAGAAAATGGAGGGAGTAATTTTAGTCTAGGCTTCTAGATGGAAGGCATATTTTGTTTCTTTGTGAAATGAATATCACTTCATAATTCATATCCACAAACATACACATCTAATTCACCGGCTAGGCTTCTAGATGGAAGGTATATTCTGTCTCTTTGTGAAATGAATATGTCCATATACATATAATGACTTGGATATTTCCACATGCATTCTGCCTAATCTTGTATACGTGTCGTTGATTATTTTTTAATACATTATGTCAACTATCTATAGTGAATAAAATATGAAATACTATCCCGTCTATAAAATGTATTTCCACTTGTCTTATATTTTCTGCCCATCAAATATAGTATTATACACTTTACGAAAATAATCACATTTCAATCATTACTTAATTACTCAATTACTATCAATTCACTTGATGGATGAAGGAAGTATCAAAATTGGAATAACTGATTTTATTCCGGAGGAAGTATCAAAATTGGAATAACTGATTTTATTCCGTAATATTCTTTTTGTCCGTCTATAAATTTTTCGTTTTATTGTTTTTATTCGTTCATCTATAAACTTCTTATATCATTTTGGTTAAATACGGAGTACCTTTTAATTTTCTATTCTTACACGTCACTTCATATTTTACTCTTTTTTTTTGGTAAAGTCTAGTATGCACTCGAGTGCATGCTGTGCACCCTAGTCCATGTGCACTTTTCAGTTTACTGATTTACACTTTTTAGTAATGGTGTTGCACTTTTCAATTATTACTCATTTACCAAAAAGTGTAAGTCAGTAAACTGAAAAATGCACATGAATTAGGGTGCACAGCATGCACTCGAATCCACAGCAGACCAACTTTTTTTTTTCTTTTTTTTTCCTCTCTTTCAATTGGATTACTAAACTATGTCTATTATTTAATCATTATCAACTCGTTTGTTTGTTTGTTTGTTTATTTATTTATTTATAACCTTGTATTGTATTCTTTGAAATATGGAGAAGCCATTATTTTACATTCAAAAGTCAAGTTTCCTCCATTGACAGATTACGATGTCCTCCAATGACGTTATACCTATTTCCGATGCATATTCTCTCTTGGGAATCATCAGAAATCCCAACGGCTCCATCGCGCGCGTACCCGATTTCTTCCCCAATTCGCCCCCCTCCACTGATCCCAATAATCCAACCCCTGTCCTCACCAAGGACATTTCAGTAAATTCACATAACAAAACCTGGATTCGTGTCTACCTCCCGGCGGCGATCGTGTCGCCGCCGCAACCCGACGCTTCCCCCGCCACCAAACTGCCGCTCATAGTTTACTTTCACGGCGGAGGCTTCATCGTTTGCAGCGCAGCCTCATCCATGTTCCAAAAGTACTGTTTCGACATTGTCGTTCAGATCCCGGCGGTTATGGTGTCGGTGGAGTACCGGAACGCGCCGGAGCACCGCCTCCCCGCCGCCTACGACGACTGCTTTGAAGCGTTACAGTGGATCAAAACCACCGACGATGAGTGGCTGAGTAATTACGCCGATTTGTCGAAGTGTTTTTTGATGGGAACTAGCGCAGGAGGAAATATTGCCTACAACATCGGCCTACGTGCTGCGGATGATCCACTGACGCCTCTGAAGATCCAAGGGTTGATACTGCAGGTAGCGCTGATTTTGAAACTTGATTCGATTTTTATATATCAAAATTGGACTTGAACTCGGTTAAGTTTAAAATTTTATGCTTGAACTCGATTAGATTAATATTAGGGTTGTTATACGAGTTAGACGAGTAATTGAAGTTCAAGCTCAACTCGAGCTCTTATAGAGCCGAGCTGAGCCGCTCGATAAAATTGACGAGTTAAAAATCGAGTTGAGCTCAAGTCGGTTCGTTAATAAATTGAGTATCTAACGAGCTCGAGGTCGACTCATTTAATGAACGAAGCGAGTCAAATTCACAAGCAACTCGATTCGTTTAACAACACTAATTAATACTCCCTTCATTTTTTAATAAGTGTCATTTTGACTTTTTTTTCAACAAATTAAAATTATAAATTATGGTCTATATTACTTTTCATTAATTATAACTAATTTTGATATAGAAATTTTGTTTGATAAAGAATGTTGTCAAGAATATAGCTAGTGTTCATAAACCAAATTAATTTTGGTATAAATAATATTTATGAAATTTATTTATGAACAATATATATGGTAAATGGATAAGGGTAAAATGGTCCAAATTAAAGAAAAAAACTCAGAATGACACTTATTTTTAAGATAAAGTCTAGTATGCACTCGAGTGCATGTTGTGCACCCTAGTCCATGTTGCACTTTTCAGTTCACTGACTTACACTTTTTGGTAAATGGAAAAGTGTAAGTCAATAAACTGAAAAGTGCAACATGGACTAGGGTGCACAACATGCACTCGAGTCCATAGCAGACCAATCCTATTTTTAAATTAGTTAAAAAGTCAAAGTGACACTTATTAAAAAAAAAAAAGGAGGGAGTATATAATTAATGACAAAATAGTAAATATTTTGAACTCGAATCAACAGATTAATTTGATTCAATTAAATTCGAGTCAATTTAATTTTTTTAGTCAAGAACGAGTAGCTCACGGCTCAATTATTGCAGGCTCCATTTTTCAGTGGGGTTGAGAGGACCCCATCAGAGATGAGATCGGTCAACGATCCGGTGCTTCCATTGCATGTGATTGATTTAATGTGGGAATTAGCCTTACCTATTGGGGTTGACCGAGATCACAAATATTCGAACCCGATTGGACAACTTGAATTCGAACTTATCGATAAGGTGAAAAAACAAGGGTGGAGACTTTTGGTGACGGTCTACCGGGGCGACCCGTTGGTGGATCGGGTCCTTGAATTTGTGAGAATGTTAAAAGAAAAGGGCGTGGATGTAGTGGAAAAGATTGGTGATGGAGGCTCTCATTCAAGCGGTTTATTAGATGAGACTGGTGTCTTTTTAGGTATTTTGAAGAATTTTATACTTGCTTTATAAGAGTGTAAGTGAGTCGAGTCTACTCGCGAGCTACTCGTGTTCGATTCGAAAAAAGATTGAAATCGACTCGAATTTAATCGAATCGAGTTTCGAACTACTTAAGTAGCTACGAGTTTGATCTCAAAATGCTCGGGAGCTTAATCGAGCTTCAACGATCTATTTTATCATTTATATATAAGTAAATCGAGTCGAGCTCGAGTTTATTTTTAGAAAAAATATTTTTACAATAAATTTTGAAAATTAGATAATCGAGTTTAACCGAACTCGATCTTTAAAATTTTAGACTCAATCGAATCTAATTGAGTTTCGAGTTCAGCACCACTCGACTCGTTTCCACTCCTAACATTAAAAAAAAAAAAGTTTTCCACTCCTAACATTAAAAAAAAAAAAGTTTAGGATATGGTGACAAAAATCAGCTCATATCCACAAGGACCACGAACATCAACATATAATAATTCATAGTCTAGGCTTTCTAGATGGAAGGCATATTTTGTTTCTTTGTGAAATGAATATCACTCCATATCCGCAAACATCCACATCTAACTCACCGGCTAGGCTTCTAAATGGAAGGTACTCCCTCCGTACGCCTATAAGCTTTCCGCTACTTTTTGACACATAAATTAAGAAAAGTGATTAAATAATAAATATAATATAAGTGATGTAATTAGAAGAAGGAGATAGATAGAGAGAAAAAGTAAAATATAAAGTGAAGTGTAAGAAAAAATATTTACCAAAAAGGGTATGGGAAGCTTATAGACGGACGGTCTAAAATGGTAAAATGAGAAACTTATAGGCGGACGGAGGGAGTATATTCTGTCTCTTTGTAAAATGAATAGATATAATTCATTTGTTCCACATTTGACTCGGTATGAAAAAATATATTACTTTGTCCCGTGATTATTTGTACACATGTTTTATTGGGACATTCAAGATTACTTGTACACTCTCTCAACTTCATTTTATTTTCAAAATTATCACTCATTTTTTACATACATTTTACTTTACACCTTAACAAATCACCTAAAATACATTTTTTTTATCTTACATCATCACTCACTAAATCAACTTTACTTAAAAAGTGTACTGGTTAAACCATGCAAATAATTTTGGGACAAATAGAGTAAAACTTTAGTTGGACGAACTCGAAATACTAAAATGAAAAATTTATAAACGGACAAAAAAAAAATACTCCCTTCTTTCAATTTCATTATTCCCACTTTAATTTTTTGGTTGTCCAATTTTATTATGTCAATTCCCTTTTTTAAAATAATACTCCCTCCGTCCGCCTATAAGTTTCCCATTTACCATTTTTGTCCGTCCGTCTATAAGTTTTTCATACCTTTTTTGGTAAGTATTTTTTCTTATACTTCACTTTATATCTTACTTTTTTTCTCTATCTCTCTCCTCTTTCAATCACATCACTTCTACTATATCTATTATTTAATCACTTTTCTTAATTTTTGTGCCAAAAAATGTAACGTGAAGCTTATAGGCGGACGGGGGGAGTACTATTCACACTATTTTATGTAGACTCCACAATTAATCAATATTCATTAAAACTCGTGCTCGAAAAAATTGATATAATAAAAGTAAATATGTATTGTGAAATAAAATACTCCCTTCGTCCCACAAAGATAGCCACATATTCCTTTTTTGGATGTCCCAAATTATAGCCACATTTCCTCTTTTTTACTTTAGCATTAAATGTTTTATTGTCAATTTTACCCCTAATTAATAAGAGTAATTAATGCTGAGCAGATTTTGAAGTATGAAAATTCAAGGTAAAATTGACACATTAGCTAAAATCGACTGAATTTATTAATTTTTTTTAATTTGTGTGTAAAGTCAAATGTGGATATTTTTGTGGAACGAGGGAGTATAGAACACCAAAATTGACGACTATAATTCACCCGCCAATTGGATTGTTTATTTATAGCCTTGTATTCTTTGAACTTTGGAGAGCCATTCTTTTTCTTTACACTCAAAACTCAAAATCCTCCATTAACACTAACAATGTCCTCCAATGGCGTCGCACCTATTTCCGATGCATATCCTCACTGGGGAATGATCAGAAATCCCAACGGCTCCATCACGCGCATACCCGATTTCTTCCCCAATTCGCCCCCCTCCTCTGATCCTACCCCTGTCCTCACCAAGGACATTTCAGTAAATTCACACAACAAAACCTGGATTCGTGTCTATATCCCGGCGGCGATGGTTTCGCCGCCGCAATCCGACGCTTCCCCCACCACCAAACTGCCGCTCATAGTTTACTTTCACGGCGGAGGCTTCATCATTTGCAGCGCAGCCACATCCGCGTTCCAACATACTGCTTCGACATTGTCGATCAGATCCCGGCGGTTATGGTGTCGGTGGAGTACCGGAACGCGCCGGAACACCGCCTCCCTGCCGCCTACGACGACTGCGTTGAAGCGTTACACTGGATCAAAACCTCCGACGATGAATGGCTGAGTAAGTACGCCGATTTGTCGAAGTGTTTTTTGATGGGAACTAGCGCAGGAGGAAATATAGCCTACAACGTCGGCCTACGTGCCGCGGATGATTCACTGATGCCTCTAAAGATCCAAGGGTTGATATTGCAGGTACGGGTGTTAGAGTCGAGTAATGCTGATTTCGAAATTTGACTATTTAAAGCTCGAGTTGATATTAGAGTTGTTATTCGAGTCGAGACGAGTAATTGAAGTTCGAGCTCGACTCGAGCTCTTATAGAGCCGAGTCGAGCTGCTCGATAAAATTGATGAGCTAAGAATCGACTTGTTAACGAGCCTATCGAGCCTAACGAGTTGAGCTCAAGAAGGTACTCATTTAATGAACGGGCCAAGTCAAACTCACGAGAAAAAATATATAATTATTGACAAAATACTACTCTCTCCGTTTTTAATTAAGTGTCACTTTACCTTTTTTAATATTTTTAAAATAAGTGTCATTCTACACCTTTTTCTTTAATTTTGACAATTTTACCCTTATACATTATATTTCCTCCAATTTTTTTACCTTGATTTAAGCCTTTTTACCTTTTGAATATAGTATTATAGCATAAATCATGATAAACCTTAATTATTGTATACATGAATATCACCTACAATATTGACCACATTCATTAGTAAACATAAATTTAATATTAAAATTAGTTATCATTAATGAAGGGTAAAATGATCCATAATTATATATCTTAATTTGTTGAAAATTGTTAAAATGACACTTAATTAAAAGTAGAGGGAGTAGTAAATATTTTTTGAACTCGAATCAACAGATCAATTTGATTCAATTAAATTCGAGTCGATTTTAAGTTTTTGTGTCGAGAACAAGTAGCTCGCGACTCATTTATTGAGGTAATTGCAGGCTCCATTTTTCAGTGGGGTTGAGAGGACCCCATCAGAGATGAGATCGGTCAACGATCCGGTGCTTCCATTGCACGCGAATGACTTAATGTGGGAATTAGCGTTGCCTATTGGGGCTGATCGGGATCACATATATTCGAACCCGGTTGTACGACCTGAATCCGAACTTATCGATAAAATGAAGAAACAAGGGTGGAAAATTTTGGTGACGGTATACCGGGGCGACCCATTGGTGGATCGGATCCTTGAATTTGTGAGAATGTTGAAAGAAAAGGATGTGGATGTGGTGGAAAAGATTGGTGATGGAGGCTCTCATGGAAGCGGTTTATTAGATGAGACTGATGTCTTTTTAGGTCTTTTGAAAAATTTTATACTTGCTTTATAAGAGTAGACCTTTCTTGGCTTGTTTTGAGGAATAGATAATTTTCAAGTAATTAAAGCCTTCATTTATTTGTACTTTATGAGTTGTGATTAGGGACGATCCATATATATATAACTAAAAATATTTAAAATGAAATTAACTAAACATTAAAATTTTACAAAATTATAGTATCTAAAATGAACAACAAACTAAATAACCAAATTCACGACAATTTTTGTCAAAATTAATAACTATCACAATTTTGTAACATTCTTTTTTTAGTTTAGGAATTCGATTAATCAAAAATCGTGCACAATAAATAAATAAATAAAAACGAGACTCTAAACAATACTTTTGGCTTTGTCATAAGGTGCAATGTCTGGGAAATCTAGTCGGTGTCAATCCGTCCATTACATAAATTAATATACGCACACTAATAAAATAATTTTACAGCACATATCTTAAAATAACATAACATATGTGTATAAAAGTAATACGAATAGGGTTTGATTGTTTTGGAATGTAAAATCCGAATTTAAAATTTTGAAATCCAACCCTCTACCTTGGAATTTTGGAATAGGATTTTACAAACATTCCCTAATTATCGATCAAAATCATTTTTGATAGGAAAGATGAATTATCTAAAATTAGGATGATAACTAAACTTTATAAATTTTAAAGTATAATCTACCCTTATTCTAAGTTATCAAACAACCAATAAAAATGATATATAGTTAATCTAGGTTTGATCTAAGCTATCAAACATCGCCTAAAGCGCGATAAGCAAAATTGACCGACCTGTTTAAAAAAGCAAATCCATCCAATTTATTTGGTGTAGTGGTAAGTTAGATCATACATACCCCTAGCAAAATTGAAAGATAATGCTTAAGAAAATATATTTCATTGAATGCTATTTGAAAATGTACTTGGAGAATACGTGACACGACCCGATCCATCGGAGCTTTCACGAATCGCAAACACGATCTGATGTCTAGCTTCACAATGCACTCTACTGTTCTTTTTTCATAAGCTCTATGAATTCACCAAATACTGTCACAGAACAGTGTAATTAGCACAGGAATTGAACATGTTATTCCAACGAACACGTTATTACAACGAATAGATCAGATTGGCATGCATAATTGTGAAGCAGTATAAACGCTTAAATTGTAAAGGGAACAGTCATTTAGAACGAGTTGAAGAGAAGAAAATCGTACCAGGATCAGAATCATGAGGTCCAGGGGAAGCTTCCGGATGATACTGGAGAGACATAAGTTTTTGCTGAGGAAACGCAAGCCCCGCGCAGCTTCCATCATTGAGATTCACATGAGTTACCTCAACACCCTCAGGAAGTGATTCAGGATCAACGGCATAGTTGTGATTCTGTACAACACAATTTAATCGAAATTAACAGCAATATCATGTAACTACAATTGAGGGTAATATGCAAATATCTTGTGAATTAGCATACCTGAGCACTGATCTCAACGCGACCATTTCGAACATTACGAACTGGATGATTTCCTCCATGGTGACCAAATTTCATCTTGAAGGTTTTACCCCCCAATGCTTGACCAAGCAATTGATGGCCCATGCAGATTCCAAAGACGGGAACTTTTCCAATTATCTCTTTCACGGTTTCAACAGCATAAGGAACAGCTGAAGGGTCTCCTGGACCGTTGCTGAACAGTACACCATCTGGTTTCATCTTTAGGGTCTCGGATGCAGGCCATGTTGAAGGAACTACAGTAATCTTACAACCATAGGACGCCAGCCGGCGGAGTATATTATGCTTGATACCGAAATCATATGCAACAACCTTATCCCAAAAGAAAAAAGAGGATAATTTACTCCAAATCTGCAATATCTCAGGCATAATAAAGTATTCATACTCAACATATGGTACTAACTTGAAAAGTCTTTTCACTTCTTCCATTGACGTTAAACTCCCATTCTGAATTTGTGCTGTCAACCCATTCATATGGAGCCTTACACGACACACCACTTATCAAGTCCACCCCTGTAAAATTGCACGATGAAGTCAGTCATATCCAACTAGGCCTATAATAATCAGTCAACATTATTTATCAGAAGCAAAAGTTACCAACTATATCCCAATTTTTAGACATGCTCAGAAGTTCCTCATCTGTTTTGGATTCTTCAGTGCTCAATACACCAATAAGGCTGCCATCTTGTCTCAACCTTCGGGTGATTGCACGAGTGTCAACATCATCTGCAGCAAGCGATAACCAACATGACAGTAAATTCCAGTTGTGCATGGAGAAAAATTGATGCCCAAAATGATAACATACATATTCCCATTATGTTCCTAGATGCCAAATAATCTCCAAGCTCTTCTGTGCATCTCCAATTTGAGGTGCTGCATTATATCAAGTAAAAGACATACACGATAAGACACAATATAAAAAAAAAGTTACAGTACTAACTTATAACTGTGTCTCAAAAAAAACAGATTACCTAATACTCAAACTACGAATAACAAGTCCTCCTAGAAAGCATTGACTTGATTCTTCATCATCTGACAAGAAAAAACATGACACATAAGATTTTTCCAAATTATAGTTTCTCAAAATGAAAGAAAAGCAGTCCACTTACCAAAATTGACACCAGTATTTCCGATGTGAGGATTAGTCATCAGGACAAATTGGCCGGCATAGCTAGGATCGGTAAGGATCTCTTGGTACCTGTGTTATCAAGAAACATGACTATGAGGCATACAAGCACAATCTTACGCCGTACACACACATTTTCCTAAATGTACTCTTTTCCTAGAGTTAGCGATGTTGCAATTAACTTGTGATTAATAACAATCAGTGCAAACACCATTTTCCCCCCTTCTCCCAACACTACACTTATCCTAGAGCTATGGCCTTTGGGAATTCAACTGTGTTAAAGACTGGCGAATATTAATCAATAAAAACAAACATTTTACCGCTATGTTGTAGCATCGTAAACAGATTTAAGTGTGTTTTTTCACTTCATAAAAAGACTGACGGCACACTCTACATGTGCAGATGAGTATGCTGTGAGAATTGTATTAAGGATAAGCCCAGAAAATGGCAGTGCTACTTTATCCCCACGACTACATGCAAATCACTCTATAAGGAGATTCAAACAATGCAATAAGGAGATTCAAACGGTGAAAAATAAATATCCTCTGAATTCCAAAAAAAATTAAAAAAATTACCCCGTTAATGACGTATTGAAAACAACTTCGCCAACTTGCGTGCCAGAAGCACCAAATGACTTCGCTCTCCAAATAGATCCATCCTCCAGCACCAGTCGTGCATCCGACACCTTCCATGGCCTTTCCCCCAATTCTGAAACCGTATTTTTTGAGAAAAATCAAACACAAACCAAAAAAAATTCGAAAAAACAAAAACGTAGCATTAATTCAACAATGAAAAATATACGCACCTGTTGACGAATTCCCGGAGGACGAGAGGGAAACGGAGTGGCAAGAGACGGAGAAGAGGCGTACTTTGGGTGAATTAAACCTGATGCAGGATGAAAACTGAGAGGCCGCCATCCCCAATGTACACTCCATTGAAGTGAAGATTGCAGAGAAATGTCGGTTTCTCCGGAAT
The DNA here is from genome assembly GCA_963675135.1 of Galeopsis tetrahit. NCBI lineage: Eukaryota > Viridiplantae > Streptophyta > Magnoliopsida > Lamiales > Lamiaceae > Galeopsis > Galeopsis tetrahit. The sequence goes on from OY776121.1 coordinate 94,619,267, forward strand.
TTGGCGAATGTTGCGTGACCTCGGTTCGAGCAGAAATGGAGGAAACCGTGCGAGGCGGCTGCTGTTAGGGCTTTCCAAACTGAGTGCTGCGTGTGATAATTGATATATTGGTTTTTTATTTCTATATAATATGTATATAAATAGATATTGTCTTTTTATTTTATTGTAGTATTAAGTGGGTCTGAAGATAAATTTAATATTATTATTTTAAAATAATTATGGTGCTATAAATAGGTAAAAAATTATAAATATTATTCATACCAAAATTATAAATATTATTCATTTCATTAATTATTTCATTTCATTCGGTCGTAATTTCATTCGGTCATTCCAATCATGTTCTAGAGACATAAATATTGAGAATCAAAATCAAAATCCTAATAAAAGTGGATTCATTCCCTAAAATTGGGAATCATCCATAAAAGAAAATTGGAGGAATGATATTTATTCCAAAAAAAAAAAAAGCAATTCCTTAAAAAAAATGTCTTTTAAATAAATTTTATGTTTTTAATTAAATAAACATTAATCATTCTCTCATTAATAAATTATTTAAAAAGGCATACCATACCTACGAAATTTAGGTAAATCACACATTGATAGTCATTTTATTTACTATATTTGTTCCAAAATTATGATTACATTTCATATTTTACACGGATTAATATGATTTTCTAATTTTTTTCCTATGAATTTTCAAATGAATATTGGATCATAATTTGAAATAGGGGAGATATGTTAAAACAATAAATTTATAGTGAGCATACTTTTACAATTTCTCCCTACTATCATTGTCTTTTTTTATAGAGTTGTCCCCCTGAGTTTGCGTCGTCGAACATTTAGGATTACTGGCATCGCTGAGGGCTCACTCCCCTTCATATACTTGGGGATTCCGATATTCCACGGCAGTCCAAGGAAAACACACTTACAATCGGTGGCAGATTCTGTCATAGCTAACTTTAGTAGGTGGAAGGGTAGCACTCTGTCTCTTGTCGACCGTCGTTGCCTGGTTAACTCAGTCATTACAGCCTCTTTGGTCTACAAGTGGCCCAATTCTTTGCTACGACAGGTGGAGTCGGCTATTAGGAACTTCCTTTGGAAAGAGGATGTGAACCGCAAGAACGGGGCTTGTTCGGTTTCTTGGCAGCGGGTATGTGCCCCATTGGGGGAAGGAGGACTAGGGGATCGTTCCATCCGACTGGCGAACGCCTCATTTCTCTGTAAGTTGAGCTGAGATATTTTTCAGAATAAATCGCCAGATACGGAGCTCCTGCATCGGAGGCACTTTAATTAAGAGCACAGACTGAGACCTTATGGTAGAGTCTCTTCTATTGGCCCGAGCCTTCGTCCGCATGATACAAGACTTAGAGATGGCTCGAGGTGACTCATTGGCAGAGAATCCCGTGTCAGCTTTTGGCACGACAATTGGCTCGGTTATACTATCTTTGAGAGGATGGGTCTGCCTGACTGGTTCGCTTCCACCCTCACTTCCACGGTTGGGGATATCTTCTATGATGATTGTTGGCACTCCCCGAGGTGCTTTATCATGAGATTTACGGAGATTGTCAGGGATATCCTACAGATCACGGTGCTTAGGGGACCTGACAAACGTATTTGGGAGGGCTCACTCTCTTCCAGCATGGCATATGATATGCTCAGATCACCCCTACTCAAGCTTGGATGGACATCATGGATCTGGAGCACCTCCATGCCCATGTGTCGTTCTACTGCGATTTGGAGAGCGGTTTGGGGCAAGTTGCCCACAACGGACTGACTCTCTTCTTTTGGGATTTAGGGTCCGTCGATCTGTGTGCTGTGTCGCGGGATTCTGAGTCGCTTGACCATCTGCTTGTCCATTGTCTGTTCACATTGGAGATTCTGCGCAACTTGACTCACATGTTTGGGGTCACGATTCACACTGGGGTCAGCTTCCTAGATATCTTCCTCCAGGCCACTAGAGTTCGGTTGGGTCCACAGTTTTTGGAGTTGTGGAGGGCGGGCTTCGTCACTGCTATTTGGGCCGTTTGGACTCTGCGGATCAGGGTGATATTCGATTGGGTTTCACCCTCTGTTAGGAGATGTATGGCTCAGATCATTTCGGGCATCAGGGAGGCCAACAACATAGCTAGGGGATATTCGGACGACACAGTTCGGGATCTACTAATTGCTAGGGCTCTTGGCGTTTCGAACAGACATAAGCCGACGAGACACGGTTCATCTGTGATTTGGTTCCCGCCTGATCCGGGTTGGTATAAGGTTAACACAGACGGATGTGCCTCTTCTTCCCCGGGTAGTCTGCATACGGGGGCGGTTTTCAGGACGTTCACGGGATTTTTCGTGGCTGCGGTTGCTACTAAGGTAGGTTGGGGCCTCCCTCTTAAGGCTGAGTTGGCAGCGGTACTTATTGCCATCAAGTATGCACATGATCAGGGTTGACACTTCCTCTGGATAGAGTCGGATTCAGTACTTACGGTTGACACTTTTATGAGCTCCAAACCTTCCATTCCTTGGCGTCTGCAGGGTCTTTGGAGCAAGATCCACCCTCTTACGCAGGAAATGCACATTCGATACACGCACGTCTTCAAAGAGGCCAATCAGGCTGTTGATGCTGTGGCCAAGACTGGCCTTGACTGTATCTGGAGGGGCTACCCCCCAGATTTTTTACTCTCATTTCTGCACAATGATTTGTATTCAGTTTTTTATAGACATTGATCTTTAGAGGAGTGTACCTTTTTCCTTTGACCTGGGTTTTGTCCCTAAGGAGGGTTTTCCCAGGCAAGGTTTTAATGGCGCTTCGGCCTCTGGCTCGGCCTGTGAGCTTACGGTCCTAGGTTTTCTTCTTTTATTTGATCTACCTTTTATTGTCATTGTCTTTTTTTATGACCAACCAAACGCCCCCTTACTACGGGGACATACTTTTTTGCAATTAAACCTCAACGAATTGTAATTAGAGTTGTTATTCGAGTCGAGCCGAGTATTTGAGGTTCGAGCTCGACTTGATAACATTATCGCGTTAAAAATTGAGCTCGGCTCGACTCGTTAACGAGTCTAATGGAAATTTTAATGAAATTTTAGTTATCGAACCTAACATGTCGAGCTCGAGCCAACTCGTTAGTAAATCGAGTATTTAACGAGCTCGAGCTCGCTCATTAAACTAAACGAGTCGAGCTTTAACGAGCCGAGCTAAGTCTCGTTAAGGCTCGGTTCGAATAACCGCACTAATTGTAATTGTATATCTACACCAAATTTCACTATATTTAAAAAAGAAAAAAAAGGGGTCTGACTATATGCACCTCCATTTCGAAGAGATGCACTCCCCTGATTTATACACACCCATCAAATTGGCACACACCCCCCTAAATTGTCATAAATACCCTCTCTTCATAAAAACCCTATTACTACACCCCCCAACCCTTCATCTTCTTCCTCCCCATTTCCTCCAACCCACCCCCTCCTCACCACCACCCACCAGTCGCCGGCGACGCCCACCCACCCTCGCCGCGGCCGTCGGCCTCCCCCTCCCCTCCGTTTAAAAAAAAAAACTGAAGCTTTGCAGCCGCGCGGTCGCTCCCGTCCGTCGGCCGCCGTGGCCACCCCATCCCCCTCCAGCCCGACGCCGACGCTGACCCCCAGGTTTGCTCCCTTCCTCCCCCTCCTCCTCCCATCTGAAAAAAAAAACAGAAGATCTGCGGCCGCGCGGCCACTCCCTCCCTACCCCCTCTCCGACGCCGTTCCACCCCAGCCCAACCCAAATTTGCCCTCCTCCCAAGGGTTTTCTGCAAAAAAAAAGTAGAAAACCCTAATTTTTTAAATTTTTTTTCCATTTTCGACTATGTAATGTCGAATAAATACACTCTCGTCGACAAATTGTTGTCGACGAGGGTGTATTTGATCGACATTACATAGTCGAAAATGGAATTTTTTATTTTTTTAAATTTTTGACGAAACCGTGTCGACTACATACACTCCCGTCGACTAGTCGACAACTCGTTGTTCGAAAATTATAAAAAATGGTGTCGCCGACGACCGAAAGTTATGGGTTAGGAAAAGGTGAAAGAAATGAAGGGGGTGAGTAGGGGGTGCATCTAGTACTGTATATTTAGTGTATATTTAATGAAGGGTATTTTAGGTTTTTTACCCTATTATTTTATTAAAAAATTGAAAGGGAGAGTGCATCTCTCCAAAATGGAGGTGCATATAGTCAAACCCAAAAAAAAGTACCTTGAGTTTATTGGGTCCAAATCGTTTGAACAACTTGGGTCAGCTTGTGTTAATATTTGGGTAATAATAGAAGCCCACTCCCATTATTCTGGGTGACCCATTCAAAGCCTTTTTGTCTGAGTCATATCATTTTGATTTGTTATTTGTTCTTCAGCCTTTTGAAATGAAAAGAAAAGACATTTAAGGTATCCTTTTTGTTTCACTTTGTATTTCATTCTATGATATTTTCTATTATTACAAAAAGTTAATTACTATTTTTTAGTGGTATCGTCATTAAACTAAATAATTGAACACTAAATCTATGTTATCCAAATCTTAAGATTGTTGATTGTACAGTTGAACGACTATCTAGATTAATGTTCTGGTTGAATGGATTTAATTTTCAAGAGAATTATTATATGATGATGGTGATATAAGATGCCAATAACATGTTCTTTCCGCGAATTCCCGAAAATGCCCTTTCTTAGTGATATACAGCTATAAATGATTTCCCATATGCTCTGTATCCAAGCCACTGTTAGGGTCTAGGGGGACAATCTATCACCAAAATCATATAGATTTTTCTTTTAATATATAATTCTTCCGGGAAAGTTATTCATGATAAAATAAACAACTTTCGAAAAAAAAAAATGAGAGAGTATATTTTTATACCCATTTTAAAAAATATTGTTTGTTTAACACTATATATTATTTTTTACAAAATACACTTTATATGGATATCTCAAAAAAAAAAAAAAAACCCGGAAGAATAATAGTACTTTTTAGACTTAAAATCAAGACAAGTAAGTGAAGTAACACTTTATAGATATTTCGAAATGAAAAATATTTCTTTAGAAACTTTTAAACGCATTAAGCCTAAAATAACATATTTCATGATATCTTTAATCAAGTTGATTGAATTCAAATTATGCTCTTACCTCAACATGAAATGCATCCATTAATTTTTATGGAATTTCTTCACTCATAATGCTAAAATCATGGCACTCATTGTTTCTTCCATTGGAAGTTCTAGGTCTACTCTTTGGACTTTTTATGTCTTTGTGTAGAAGGATAGGTATGCTCTATTACAGTAAATCAGTAATGGAGGTGTCCAAAAAAATCGACTAAGGCCTACATACTTTACTTTACCATTATAGAAAGAATTATAGATGATTATACAAGTTAAAGTACATTGAAAGTGTTTTACACCATTACCATTTATCTCTTATATATCTTTTATCCATTAAAAAAGTGGAATAATGAAAATGGAGAATTTTGAGGTTAGTTTGTAAATTTGTATGTATTAAGTAATAAATTGAGTTGACTTATTTTATATTCAGCACTCGGAAGTTGGACTCCTGAAATCAGGTTGCCACGGTATTCACCCATGGGTATCGATTTTAGGTGCAGAACTAGCAACAATAGAAGCACGACTGGAGGCATGCAGAAGGAAGCGCTTGGACAAGATCTATGTCAAAACGGATTCACTCGAAGCAGTGGGAATGATTCTTAGGAAAAACAGGTACGGGGGATTCGAAACGAGCTTTTTGCAAAAGATTTGGAAAAGGATGGAGAAGTTTGTAGCGTACGAATTTTTCCACATCTACAGGGCAGAAAATAGTATAGCGCATAAGCTTGCAACTTTCACATACCAATCATACTCTCTTTACGAGTGGAGTGACGATAATAAATAGTTGAGTTGTATATATGTGTGAGATTAAAAAATAATGACATTTTTTTGTAAATTTGTGAATACTTTGAGAGTAAAATTTATGAAGAAATTTTATATATTTTTGTGTGTGAAAGTAGTTTCAAGAAGTACACAAGTATGAAACTAATTTTGTATTAGAGGAAGTACATTGTTGTCCATCACGTGAATGTCCTATATATCTATGTACTGTAGCTCTATTCTAGAATGGGTCATAGTCAAGTAGTCAACTTAAGTCTAGACTAGTATTTGCACGAAATTCAGGGGCAAAAAGGGAAATTTATGATATACACATGCAATTGATCACTTGTCGTTTAATTGAATTTTACTTTGCGCAACTTTGTTTTTTAGTTTTTTCAAAATATATCATACTAAATGAGATATTAGTCCATTCTTTTATAGTTCATGATTCTTCAATAATTTTTTCTATTTAAAACTTATTTGACTCTAACAATGATACAATTGAGTACACACAGATGTCATGAATAAATGCATAAACAGTGTCTAAAAGCTTATCCGATTTTGCTTTTTTGTGGGGTTGCGCTTGCTTTTTATATAAGATTTAGGGATAGATGCATCATCACGATCTGAAAATATATATATATATATGCACATGGATGATGGCCACATGATATGGACTTTCTTTGTCTCTGTCCAACATTTTTTTTCCCCACTTTTTTGTTTATATCAGAAATAAGCCTACATGAATCAACTATTTTTGTTATTCTAAAAAAATTCGACAATTTTAATGTAATATACTAACATAATAAAACATGTATTTTTGTTGACAGAAGTAGTTCTTTTTATGCCCCATTTTGTCTACCTATGTAGAAAAAAATATTGGGTTGTATAAGTGGACAATAAAAGGGTGTGAATTAAAAAGGAAAAAAAATGTTACAAGTCATAAAACGAATTAGAGGTCGGGATGTCTTGAAATTGATGCACTTCTGAAAATCACCTACCAAGTAAAATGATTGAAGAGTTTAAAAGAACCTATCAAAATGAGGAATTTGAGACAGGATGAAGAATTTACGGTGGATTAAAAACATCGTAACATCTGTACTTGTATAAGTGGTAGAAGTGTTAGATGTAGAGGCGCGCATATGGTCACGGTGTTTTTGTTGTTGTTGTAATGTACTCCTTCCGTCCAATTTCATTATTTCCACTTTCCTTTTTTGGTTGTCCAATTTTATTATGCCCATACCCTTTTTTGAAACAATACTATTCATACTACTTTATTTCCACCCTCCTAACAACACTTATTTACCCACTTCCCACAATACTTCATTATACCCTCAACTTATCTACTTTATGAATAAATTAATCAATATTCATTAAAATCCGTGCCTAGAAAAGTGGGCATAATAAAATTGGACGGAGTAATAATTGAAGACTTGTAGTATAGTGTGTTTTTGTGTCACGGATATTGAATTTTTTCTGAATATTTACCACAACCGACAACATTCTACATTCTAATTCAGATATAGTGCCGACAAAAAGTGTTGATGTGGGACTGAGGACTTAGCACATGCTGCACAAACACTATCTCCCCCCTTAAAAGAAAAAAATATTACTCCATCCGTCATGATTAAATCTATTCATAAATTTTGAATACGGAGTTTAAAAAATATAATATAAATAAATAAATGTATTACTGAAACGAAGGGAATACTATATGTTGGAGTATTTTGTAGGACACTAATGCACTAAAACATGTATTACATCACATTGAAGTATTATAAAAAAGTGTCTTACAAGATAGCGTAGAAAAGTAAATCGAGAATATGTTCGAGTGACAGACGTTTACAGGAGAGAGTTATCGGGATTCAAATATTCATGACAAACCTGGACAATAAATTGAACATGTGTTGTCGAAGAATGACTCCTTCTAGTGACGGACCCAAAAATTTTAGATTGAAAGTCCAGTTTACATTACTATAAAGATAAAATAATATAGTACATACAAAAAAAATTTATTATAAAATTTTCAATATATTTTATTAAATTTAAATTTAACGATTTTTTTGAATGCTCCCATCCCTATGACTCGAACCTAGGATCTAACTAACCACTTGAGCTATCCCACTTTATCATTTATATTTTTATTTTAAAAAAATTATTAGTTGATGAGACCATTTTATGGGAGGTGGACCAGGTGGTCATACAAGAGAGTGTTTTTTTTAATTGATTTTTTTTAATACTTAGTAATTATTCTGTACAATACACAATTTGAATATTGATACATTAAAATTGTATTATTCATATATTTTAATTCTTAAACTTGAGTATTTATACTTTTATGTGCTTTACTATTGAGTTTTCCAACATAATGACTGATGTTTTTGACATAATTACAGTATGTACTAATGTTCATTTACAACTCTGTTTTTCGGTTTCAAAATACTAATTAATTCACATAAATGTGGTTGTTAATATATTTAATAACATTATATAATGTTTTTATCATTATAGGAAGAAATTGGAAGAAACGTACCACTATGAAATTAATCAGAAAAATTGGTAGTTATATGACAAGAAAGATGGATTCATTTCAACAAACATGTATGTGTCCATCAAAATAATTGAGGCTAAAGCGACGTAGCCAGCGGTGGGGTGGGGGTGTATTAATAAATGAAAGGATGTCACGCTTATATTAATGGTATTGGTTCGATCACTCTATTCTACTTTTTATATTACACGTGTTATTTCTTATGCAGAATTTTTAACACGTATTGCTTGTTTTAAAAAGATGTTAATTATTTACATGTTGTCTTTTATTAAAGGACGTTGATTATTTGAGTGTTAAACGTTTCTCACGTCCAATAAAATTTGAAGATCGTGGGGTAATTAAGGATGAACTAATATTTTCATTGGTATGAAACATTTTAGAGAAAATTAGAAAATAAATTTGTAAAGACTTGCTTTAAAATGAACAATATCATACAAATGTCGATACTGAAATCCTTGCCAATACCCTGTCCTTTCCAATATTCGACAATCACATGTGTCAACAATATAAAAAGTGAAATAAAACTAATGGAGAATTCAAAACGAACAATATTATACAAATTTCGATATTGAGATCACTTCCAATACCCGTCCTTCCCAATACCCGACAATCACACATGTCAACGATATAAAAAGTGAAATAAAATATAAAACACAAAATGAATCCTTCACAATACACATGTCAACAATATAAAAAGTGAAATATAATATAAAACACAAAAATTGAAACAGACGAATTCATGTATTATTTTATGATTGGATATAGATCCACATCACATTATTTTTCAATTATCAATCGAAAATAATAATAATTTTATGACCGACAAAGAAGATGCAATTATAGCTAATCATGTCACACCTATAGTCATCTTGCTCACACCATACAATTTTGTAGGTGATATTTTTAGTAAATTATGATGTTGCACGATACCAATATTTTTGTTTTCATATATATTTTGACGCAATTTATTTATATCATTAAATTAATTATTACGTGGGTATTTGAGGATTTTTCTTTGCTTGAAAGTTTTGCATTCTTGGTGGAATTCATTCGTTTTGAAATTTCTCAAGGCCACTACAATTTTCGTGAATATTATTAACGTAGGACAATAAATTGGAAGTTACCCCTCAATTTTAAGTGATTTAAATGTATCTTTTAATTTTTTAATTAAAATTCTAATCATCATATTATGAACCTACTTATTTTTTTTTTTTTTTTGTAATAAACTCAATTTTACAATCTCAAAAATTTATATGAGATATTTATGAAAGTATTTTATATAATTAAAATAAATACAGGGCAAAAATTCATATGTCAATTCCGAATTAACGTGATTCACGAGTCAAATTTAATTAAAATACATTTTTTTTCGCTTTCTTACTACATGATCAAAATATTATCACTAGGTAAAAAAAGGTACTACTGCAAGTTCAACAGTATTTTGGAAACTTAATTTTTTTTGACAAATTCTCTAGAATATTTTTTAACACGCAATAATATATTTTTAGTTTCATAATGATAATATTTTAATCTTGTAATAATAATATATAACCTGCAATTTTTTTAAACGATTCAAATTTAGACTTTTGACCTACGAATTCTTTTAAAATGTTACAATTAATCATATTTCATGTGTAAACTATTTTACAAGTGTTATTCTTTTGAAAATTTTTAACAAAATTTCATAAATTTGACCTTTTCTACCCACTATCGAAAAAGAAATGTGGTTATCCGTGTAATCCCCAATGATATGCTGTAATAATATTTATAAAAAAGTAATCAAATAAATAAATAATTGTTTTCACTTTTCCAAAGACTAAAGCTAACATAACACAAATGATTAAATAAAAAAAGCATAATCTTGTTTCACACACTCTCTATCCCATATACTTACCTAAAAGCATCTAACTAGCTAATCCATCATGTGATTTTCTTGTCGTTTACACTATTTTAAAAAATATTACAAATGTTAGTAGTTTTTATTACATTCTCTAATTTTTGTGAAAGGAATAATAAGTTGTCCTCCAGCTACACTATTCTTTAAAATATAAACATATAAATTACCTTCACATTTTATTATTATCTGATTCGCCTACATTTTTATCACGTGAATCTGTTATATTATATTATCTTTTTAAAATTTTACAATTTATCATTTTGTGTTTCTATCTTTAAAACCTTTTTTTTTGGTAAGTTTGTGAATTATAACCCCACACTTATCTCTGTTTTTACATAAAATTACACAGTTGTCCCTCATTCTTTTATACAATTGTCACTCTTTTTTCTCTCTCTCTATATCTTTTATTTTTCTTATAATTCACAACATCTTTTACTCAATATACCACGTGATGTTTACAAATTCAATAAACAACTTAAAAACACTTCTCAAATATTAAAGCTGTGAAAGGACAGCTTTAAAAAAAGTGATTCTGGAACAGTTTGTAGAATTTGCAAACACCTTCGAAGCTTTAAAAATAAGTGATTTTAGAAACAATTGAGAGGTTGTTTGCAAACTCTGTAAACAGCTTAAAAACACTTCTCAAAAGTTAAAGTTATGAGAGAATAGCTTTAAAAAAAAAAGTGATTCTGAAGTAAGCAGTTTATAGAGTTTATAGTGATTCTTAAAATCTGTATCATTCTCCAACGGTAAAGATTAAAGGGGGACAAACGTAAAACTTCTTTCTTTAAACTTTACAATTTGTCATTTTTTTTTTTTGAATTACATTAAATACCCATCTCTTTTCCCCTCCTCCATGACTCGAACCCAGGATCTAAAACCTAGGTAGTGGTGCTCTAACCAAGTGCTATCCAACTTCGTCTACAATTTGTCATTCTGTGTTACTATGTATCATCTTTAAAGCTTTAAGTTACATTTTTGGTAAGCTGTAATCCTACATTTATACCAGCTTTTACATAAAATTACACAACTGTCACTCATTTTTTTTCTTTCTCTTTTATACCATTTTTATAATTCTTACTTTTTTTTTTTTTCGATAAATGTGGAGTTTTCTTTTTTAACCCGTGATACTTCTTTGTAGGGAAAATTACATATATCTACAATGGGCTCTAGCCCATTACATATATCTACAATTCAAAAATTTTAATACTAAGATCTACAAAGGTGTAGTTAAAGTGACCATTATGCCCTTCATCTACCATCTTTGTCCCATTGTGAATTTTTTCAAAACTTTCAAGCTTACTTTTCTCCTTTGAATTTAACTTATAATTTTTTCAATACATTTAAATAATTAGACAAATTTTTTACAAAGCTAATATTTTATTTATGTCAAATCAGTCTCCAAATTTTGTTCAAAATTTTAATTTATAATTTACTCAGTTTATTTGTTTTGTTCAAGTTTTATTCATATTTTATTTAAATTTTATTATGCTTTTTTATTGAAAATATTTTAATCAGATTTTTTATTAAGATTTTTTTTTATTCAAATTTTTTTAATTCAATTTTTTTTAAAATTCAGATTGCATTGCATTCGCATATAACTCACACACACATTGCATACGAATATAACATATATTGCATACCCATATAACACATTGCATACTGATAACAAATAATGCATATTTATTACATACATTGCATACTAGTAACAAAGAATGCATGTGCCGAAAAAATGATGCATGTTTACAAAATATTGCATACTAGCAACCAACAATGTAATTCATTGATTATTTTTTCAAAAAAATTATTCAAGCTATTAAAATATAAATTAGGATTTAAGAAATATAAAACTATTGAAAATATAAATTAGGATTTAAAAAATATTCAAGAACAAAAAATTCCCCGAATTTAGAGTTTGAAATTGAAAACAAAATCAATACATATGAAATAAAATATGTATTAATTTACTGAAACTGAAAACTGGGAGTGTATTAACTTAAACTGGGGTGTGAATTCTGGCGGTGTATTAACTGAAATTGGGGGTGCACATCTGGGTTGGCAAACCCTAGCCCATTAGTAAGCCCATTGGGAGGATAGAACCCTAGTCTCTACCCTAGGACATGTGTGGCCGCCGCCTTCGCCTTGGAAATCGCCGGCAACGGTAGACCTTCGACAACACTACCACAGTCGGCACCACCACCACAATCAGCAACGGTACGACGCGTAGAGCTCCGCTGCCTTGGAAATCGACGGATGGCTCTGCACTGACCGGGAAGGGCGTCGCTCATGCGACACGGTAGATTCGTCAGATGGAACCACCACTCGCGATCTGCCTCCGTCGTCTCTAGCCTCACCCTCGGAACAAGTTCTTGTGCCGCCGCCTTAGCTTCGTACACGTCGTTCACCCTCTCCCGAGCTCTTCAGTTCCAGAGTCGGCAGCACACGTTGATGCTCATGGAGGCGATGACATGGCTATGTGACGGCGGCGGATGGCGCACGGAGAGTCTGGCCCACGATCTGAAACGACGGCGGTCGCAGAGTCTATAGTGGTCGATAAGTGCGCCAATCGATTTGCGTTCAACATGGTGACTCGTGGGAGGACCTTCGCCATCTCGATCTGATAAAAAAACTCAAAACTCGAGATCTGTGGATTGCCTCCAAGGGGTCGCCGGAAGAGAGTTGTTAACCTAATCGGACATTTAATTTGAGAGAGAAAGAGAGAGAGAAGATTTGAGAGCTCCCATTCTGCCGCCCAGAAGAAGCCCCATAGCAGCTGGCCATTTCTCAACTATCCTGAAAACCCTTTAAGATGAGAGAGAAGATTTGAGAGCTTTTGAAAATTATATGAGAGGATTTGAGGAGAGAGAAATGAAAGTTTCAAATTTGTAAGCAATTTTGAATTTGAATTTGAATTCTTATTCTTGTGAGATGTGACATTTTCTTTTTACAGAAACTGGCTTGTACATATTAGGACTTTCACGTTAATTTTGTAGGTTTTGGTAATACCAAAATTTTCTCGTAGATTTAGGTGGTACCCCTTTAATTCTTGTAGTTTTGTGTACATAATCACCTTCTTTGTATTGTAAAAAACGGTGCTTTGAAGGAATGGTGTACTGTATTAAACCAAGTCCATAAATAACTTTATTATCAAAGTGTAATAAAAAAACAAAAAAAACTGGCTGGACGCCGTGATCTTATGCCTTAACATCAATGCGAGTGAAACAATGCGTGAAAAAAAGGGCAAAACACACACACTCACTCACACACACTTTATTTATTCATTCATTGTGAAAAAAATGCTGTCTTTAGCCTTTACTCTAGTCTGCAATTTAATGGAGTAGACAATTAATTCGCCTTTGACGCTTGTGTCAGTGAATCTTGACATTCCCATTTATATATACTCTCTGTTGAGACTAAACCAGAAACAAAAAAATGGAGTCTTTTTCTGCTTCTAGGTGTTTTCTCCTGTTTCTTGTCTTGCATTTTGCCCATTGCAGTGTTACATATGACAGAAAGGGTCTTGTGATTAATGGGCATAGGAGGATTCTTGTTTCTGGCTCCATTCATTATCCAAGAAGCCCCCCTGAGGTATAAAGAATCTCTGTTTGAAATCTTTGTTTGTTGTAACTTTTTGTGGATTTGAGGTGGGATTTGTTGAATGCAGATGTGGGAGAGGCTGATTTTGAAGGCTAAAGAGGGGGGTTTGGATGCTGTTGACACTTATGTGTTTTGGGATCTTCATGAACCTTCACCTGGAAATGTATGTATATGTGTTGTGTTTTGTTTACATTGTTTGGATGTTTTAGGCCATGTTTGTTTTGGGAGGGTTGTGAAAATTGTGATGAATGATGGTTGTGTGTTTGTTTTGAGATTATTTTGAGTATTGTGTAGGAGTTAGTGATGAAATAGTAGGATTTTTGAGTATTTTTTAGGGGTGGATGTAGTTGGACGGTGAAATACGAGTTTTAAATCATGAACGAGACGGGAGACGTAACGTCCCATGTCAAGTCGGGTGAATCCCAAAACAAATATGGCCTAAGTGATGTTTTGATTTGACTTGAAAGATGAAGTAATGTTGTTTGTTCAATTTTCTTGATTTTGAGTACAACTTTAAAGGAAGAAATGATTAGTGGGATTTTGGATGGTGAAATACGGATTTTGAATCACGAACTAGAACGAGATGGGAGACGCAACGTCCCATGTCAAGTCGGGTGAATCCCAAAACAAACGTGGCTTTAGTGATGCTTTGATTTGTCTTGAAAGATGAATTAGTGTTGTTTGTGCAATTTTCTTGATTTTTAGTACAACTTTGAAGGAAGAAATGATTAGTAGGATTTTTTAGTATTTTTTATGGTGAAATACGGATTTTAAATCACGAACTAGAACGAGACGGGAGCGTCTCATGTCAAGTCGGGTGAATCCCAAAACAAACATGGCCTTAGTGATGCTTTGATTTGTCTTGAAAGATGAACTAATGTTGTTTGTGCAATTTTCTTGATTTTTAGTACAACTTTGAAGGAAGAAATGATTTAGTTCGGTTCATAAAGTTGGTTCAGAAAGCAGGGCTCTACATGAATCTTCGAATTGGACCTTATGTTTGTGCAGAATGGAATTTAGGGTAATTTTTTGTAATAAATAAGTAATTTTTTTAGGTTAAATATTTATATTTGCAATAATTTTGCTCATTATTTTTGGTTTTTCAGAGGATTCCCAGCTTGGTTGAAGTATGTTCCTGGCATTAGCTTCAGAACTGACAATGAACCTTTCAAGGTCCTTTTACATTCGATTACGTTTTGTATGAACTATGTTTAGCATAAGCTTACTATGAATCATGGGCCCAAGATCCGTATTGTTTTCATGATACGTTTTTGTATGAAAACGGTTTATATAATACTTTGCCTTAACATTCTTGGACATTGCAGATGGCAATGCAGAAATTCACCCAGAAAATTGTACAAATGATGAAGAATGAAAATTTGTTTCAATCTCAAGGTGGCCCAATCATTCTTTCACAGGCATGATTTCTAATTTTTTTTTTTTGTTAGTATAATTCCATTTTTTATCCAAAGTGCTTATTCAATTACTTGCTTGCAAATGTAGATTGAAAACGAGTACGGTTTAGAAAGCAAGAATTTCGGTGGTGCTGGTTATTCTTACATGAATTGGGCTGCGAAAATGGCTGTCGGTTTAGACACAGGGGTGCCGTGGCTTATGTGTAAGGAAGACGATGCCCCGGATCCAGTGGTAATAATATTATCTTCTTGAATTCAATAATCATTCTTGAACTTATACTATGAGATTGAGTTCTGAAGTTTGTTAAATTTGTAACAGATTAACACATGTAATGGATTTTATTGTGATTACTTCTCACCAAACAAGCCTTACAAGCCGACTATGTGGACCGAGGCTTGGACTGGCTGGTACCTATCACACTTCCTTTCTACTTCCATAACTAGAAAATACGTGTAACGAGTTTTACCATTGTAAAAGGTTTGAAGATTTTGGTGGCCCGATTCATCATCGCCCCGTTGAAGACTTGACATTTGCAGTTGCAAGGTTTATCCAGAAAGGAGGCTCCTTTATAAACTACTACATGGTATTGTCCTATAAATTTCAGTTCTAAAGTATCAGACAAGTCACTCGTCGTTCGATCTAAATAACGAAAGTGTTACCCTTGCTCAAGTAGTAACTAGAATCTTAGCTCTTATGGAAAAAAATTTAAGTTTTGATGGTTTTTTTTAACTCCACATTTCTTCTTGGATTGCTTGTAAATCTGTATTTTTTTTGGAAAATCAGTGAATATAAAGCGATTCGTCGAATTAAGTCGAGCAGATGCAATTTTTGTGGTTCCATCAGCTTTCAGATTTTCATATTACTGCAACTTAGGGAGCATATTGAGGTAACATGGGCTAATGCGACGATTCATTGTATTCTTCGTTTTTCTTTTCGTAACCAGTACCATGGAGGAACTAATTTCGGAAGAACAGCTGGAGGTCCTTTCGTTACAACCAGCTATGACTACGATGCTCCCATCGACGAATATGGTGAGACGAGAATATGAAAGAAGCAAAGTTCAACTGGTATATATGTTTTTTTTTTCTTACTAAAAATTCTGTTTTTTATTTTTTTCTCAGGCTTACTTAGACAGCCCAAATATGACCATCTGAAGGAACTTCATAAAGCAATAAAATTAAGTGAGCAAGCTTTGGTCGACGCTGATCCTACAGTTACGAATCTAGGAAGTTACGAACAGGTTTGTGTACTTTTATTCGATTTTTTGCAACATATTAGATGACAAATTTACAGTATATGGGACACTGAAAAGTTCAAAATCCTTGCTTCTGTTTCTAGGCACATGTATTCTCTTCAAAATCGGGCCATTGTGCAGCATTTTTATCGAATTACCACGCGGATACTAGTGCAAAGGTGACATTTAATAAAATGCAATATGATCTGCCTCCCTGGTCTATCAGCATACTTCCGGATTGCAAGAATGTCGTTTTCAACACTGCTACGGTGAGCCTTGTCGTAAAATATAGTGTTAATACTATCTATTCCAATATTTCATTAGTCTTAAAATGTGAATTTGGGCTATATAGGTTAGATCTAAAACATCTACAGCACATATGTTACCTACAAGTGTTCAATTGCGGTCGTGGGAAACGTTCAACGAAGACGTAACGTCCAATGAGGTCGACGCAAGAATTACGGTTGTTGGCCTCATGGAGCAGTTAAATGTCACTAGAGATACTAGTGATTATCTTTGGTACATGACCAGGTAAAGACATGATTTTTTTTAAAAAAAATCGTTTTTTGTACTTAACAAAGTTATGAGAATCGAAACGTTATGCAGCGTTCAGATAAGTCCGTCTGAATCGTTCCTACACGGAGGACGATGGCCAGATCTCACAGTAAATTCTGCAGGCCACGCGTTGCATGTTTTTGTAAATGGGAAACTCTTAGGTGAACTACATTCATTTGATCCAAAAGTTTATACGAACGAATGAACAAATTTTTGAAATTTGATCGAAAAAAGTAAGCTGAAACCTTCTATTACAGGATCTGCCTTTGGGACTCCGCAAAACAGGAAATCTACTTTCTCGAAAGCTGTCAACTTGCATGCTGGAACGAACAACATCGCTTTACTTAGCGTAGCTGTTGGATTGCCGGTTAGTTACATGATCCATTTCTTTAAGTAGATGTGATAAATATGGAAAAATAGCTAAAACGACAATCATAATGTATAGTTACACTAACACAATTGAATTCCCATTTCAAGAACATTGGCCATCGTTTTGAAACGTGGAGCACTGGAGTCCTCGGGCCTGTTGTCTTACAAGGGCTAGACCACGGAACGAAGGACTTGTCCTGGCAAAAATGGTCGTACAAGGTAGGTTCTGTTTTACTCTTCGTTTTTATTTTGGTTGTCTGATTATGCACAAACTCGACTGTTCTTTCAGATTGGAATGAAAGGAGAAGCAATGGAGTTATCTTCCCCAGCTAAAGCTTCGTCCGTTGATTGGTTAAAAGGGTCCGCTGTCGCACGAAAGCAGCAGCCACTCACTTGGTACAAGGTAATAAAAGGCTGGTAAACGACAAAATAAACCTCCATGTATTTCATTAATTGCATGAAATCCCCACTGTCCACTTCCATTTAAAGAACACTAGGGGCGTTAAATTAAAGCGCGAACTTATATACTTGTCCTTCGTATAAACAAGAAACACACATAGACGCAAAACATGTACATATCAAAGGTGTCAAGAAGTGGATGGTGGGGATTTCGTGCATACTTTTATCAAACACGAGGGGGGTTTTATGCATATATGTGTAATACGACGTTTTTACCTTTTTGTTTACCTACACGACGTAAATTTGCTTAGTTAATGTGTACTATCATAAAAAAAACAGGACAAAATTGAAATATAACATCACTTTCAGGCTTACTTTGATGCACCACGAGGGAGGAAGCCGTTGGCCTTGGACCTGGGTAGCATGGGGAAGGGTCAAGCCTGGATAAACGGGCAGAGCATCGGGAGATACTGGACAGCTTACGCGAATGGCCAATGCAATACGTGCAGCTATGGAGGGACATATCGGTCGCCTAAGTGTCAATATGGATGTGGAAAACCCACTCAAAGATGGTACTATCATACGCGTTTCGTGCATTTGCATTAACTTAAAGAGATTCGTCTCACTCTTGTCTCGTTTCTGTAGGTATCATGTTCCACGATCGTGGTTGAAGCCTGCGGGGAATTTGTTGGTAATTTTTGAGGAAATTGGTGGTGATGCTTCAAGGATTTCTGTTGTTCAAAGATCAATTACATTTGTATAGAGATGTAATAGTGATACAATACATTAGCATTTTATGGTTTATGTAGTTTGAAGTGAAAAGAGAATGAAATGAGACTTTAATATTGTGTCAATGCATACAACATATACTCTATTCTTTGTAAATTATGGAAACATGTTATTTATTTTTCTTATATTAGTACTCCCTCCGTCTTACCTTTTACACTTTTCTTTTCGAGATGTCTGGAACGAAGACAGTAGGAGTATTATTTAAGAGCAACCAGATCGGACGACCAAGAGAAAACTGCTAGTAGGAGTGTGAACTATCGAAATAATCAATCGAATCGAACCAATCCTCGACTTTAAGTTCAATTTCCGTGTGTATTTTAAAGTGAAAAATGTTAATATTGTGAAAATTCATTACTAATTAAAAAAAAAACCATTCGCATATGGATACTCATTATCAAATTATTTGTTTAATATCCAAAGAGTTGACGTAGTGATGTAGGTCTGAGACTTATAAGTGTACACCACGATCATTATGTAAGAAGTACTACAACTTTTAATTTTTTGAAGCAAAAATGACTTAATTTCTATTAGTGCAAGAATAAATTGAATTTAGAAGTCCAACCACAAAGTTCGATGAGTCTATCCACGTGTAGGGATTATTAAATTGACGGGAGAACTTTGCAAAGGTACGTGTCATCACATTAGTAACCCCTGTAACAAATGTAATCGAAACACTTACAAAGCTCACTAATAAATTATGAGAAGCGAAAACGTAGTCACCAAAAACCGCTGATCCATTAATTGCTTCCACAACTATTTTATCATCACCCTCCATATTTCCAAAAATAAGTTAAATCTTCAAAATCAAGTAAAATAAAAAATATTTATGTCTCTAAATTCACATGCACATGCATTAAAACTTTAAAACTTAATAATTTATTTATAAACTTTTTTTTTTTTCGACAGGTTTTTCTTCTTCACTACTTACTCAGACGCTGTCGTTGGTTAGTTGTTAAAAAAAGACGACACAGACTTCTGTAAATTTAAATTCCGTACAGATCCAACTTTTCCATATTTGCCCCTGGATCCACAGCAGAGATACAGTAAAAAAGATCACCAATTTAGTAAATTAAGCAGCGACTGTAATTTACATGTAATTAACAGGGCACGTGAAGTTTCTGCTCTTTATTAAAGAAATAAATCGAGAAATACAGTAAACCCGCCCCAAAGCTTTCTCTCTCTAGAATCTTCCTCTGTACATACCCTTTCTCTCTCCTCCACACCTCCACTGCCGTACGTCACATGACTAAAGGTAAAGCCGTCCGCCGTCCGCTCGATTCACACACCATTAAGCACATCGACAAAACCATTTCTCGTAAGTTTAATTTCCTCTATTTGTGTTTTCAAATTCTCAATTTCAATTCGCAGATTGTGTTTGTGCTTTTTTGCTTAAATTGGTGTTGGAGATGTTGATTTTTTGCTATAATTTCTCGATTTTAATGTGTTATGATGAGCAGCTGGTGACTGTGTGCTGATGAGGCCGGCGGAGTTTAATTTCCTCTATTTGCCATTTTCAATTTCAATTTACGGATTATATTTGTGCTTTTTGCTTAAATTGGCGGCGGAGATGTTGAATTCTGTGTTTTTTTCTCGATTTTAATGTGTTAAGATGACGGTTTACTCCGCGCAGCTGGTGACTGTGTGCTGATGAGGCCGGCGGAGCCTTCGAAGCCGTCGTATGTAGCTCGTGTGGAGAGAATCGAGGCGGATAGCCGTGGTGCAAACGTGAGGCTCCACGTGAGGTGGTATTACCGTCCGGAGGAGTCGATCGGTGGCCGCCGCCAATTTCACGGAGCCAAAGAGGTGTTTCTGTCCGATCATTATGATACACAGAGTGTTGATACGGTTGAGGGAACGTGCACCGTGCACAATTTCAAGACCTACACTAAGCTCGAAGCCGTTGGAAACGAAGACTACTTTTGTCGATTTGAATACAATTCAATTTCGGGTGCTTTCAATCCGGACCGAGTCGCCGTGTAGGTTTTGATAGTTAAATTGTTGAAATTTGTGGAATGTTAGTACATTCAAATTGCTTTCCCAAAGTAGAATTGGTTTATAATTAGTACTAAATCGAGCTTAGGGGGAGAAGTTTGGATTTTTTGAGTTAGTATGAGTTAATGAACTCTAATGGATTAGATCTATAGCTATATTGCAACTGATTTTGTGTTGTATGAGCACTTTGATTACCCTTACTCATTGTTTGATTATTCTTGTTTGTGGCAGGTACTGTAAATGTGAGATGCCTTACAATCCCGATGATCTTATGGTTCAGTGTGAAGGATGTAGTGACTGGTAAGTTTATATACTCTTTTAGATTTATATGTTCCTATAATCCTATTATCACTTTTAAGTTCATCATTTGTAGTTTATTTATGTTTATCCCATCCAAAAAAAAAAAGAGTATCTTTATCACTCGCATTTGTATAGTTTAGTAGTTTTGTTTGTTGTAATGCTCATAATGTCGTTTTGTTTTTTGTGAGCTTATAGTGGTTCAATACTATGACGTATAAAATAATACACTTCTCACCATAGTGTAAATATGATACATTTTAAGTTCACCTGAATATTTCAACTTATGACAATAGAATGTTTTACATTAAAAATAGTTGTTTATTTTCTATTGATTGTGTGTAAACTTTGCATTTTTAGCTCATCGGAATATTTAAACTTATGAGTTATGACAATGGATTGTTTCACGTTAAATATAGTTGTTGATTTACTATTGATTATGTGTAAACTTCACTAAAAAAATGTACTCCGTATAAGATTGTGGGACAATTATTTGCCCAATATTATTGAGTAAGTCAATGTTTGTTCTCACTAGAATGCCATATATATTAGTCATTGAAATAGTTTTTTTATGCAATATGGGTGACAAGTTCCTTTAGGTTAAGTGTTTTGATGAGCTTATGTAAGAAAGCAAGACAAGAACTCATGAGAACAATTGAATATTCACCTAAAACTACTACCCGTTTAAAACTTAACCTTCTCAACGGACTGTTGGAGTTTGTTTCTTAGAACTCTCAAGGAAATCGCAATGGAAATTTCTAGTTATATTCTAGACACGTGTCACACGTCCATAAAGTTTCTTCACACTTGTACAAATGGGCTAGGCTGATTTTGTGGTGCGTTTGGTTTGGTGCAACACTCCACGTCATTTTGTGTAGAATAGACCCAAGCCAAATTAAGCCATAAATCTTCATGCTAGGTATGTAATATATTGACCTTCCAAACTACATTAAGCTTATTTTTATAGTGTTTTCTTGATTGAAGTGTGACTTAAATTTGGAAGTTTGAAGGCATAAAATGCTACTCTTGTTAGAAGAGTTAGTTTCTCACTGTATTTTCCAAACTGTAAAAAGAGAAAAATAAATGAAATATATAATATATTTCGTGTCAAAGAACTAAACAGTGCCTACATATATATGTAGGTGCAGAATGTATCAAATACCTTGTTTACATCTTGCAGAATATGCTGATTCCAAACGTATGTTGAGCTCTTAAATGAGTAAATTTTTGGAGGCGTGCCGTTGAAATATACTCTGTTGACTGTGGTTCAGGTATCATCCCGCTTGTCTGAACATGACCCCAGAGGAAGCCAAAAAGACTGAACGATTCAACTGCCTTAACTGCGTTACTGAAGATCAGAAGAAATTACATGAATCTCATGTTTCTGCCAGAAATGCTGACATGAAGGTAAATTCAGTGTTTTGTGTGCAATTTTTTAGATACGAAACACGTTTTAGAAAACTTTGAGTTTCCTTTGATGAACAACTGTCTCAAATCTCGTGTGGTTTGTAGAATTTAGTTGAATACATTGATTGGGTTTCAGGTGGATACAAAGCGTCGTAGGAGATGAGGCGATGTGCATGGTGACGGGGCAGGCGGAAAAAGCTGAGGTAGAATGTGATGCAGGAAGGGAAAACTATGGAGAACTTATCATCATCATGTCTATATTTAGTAGTTTGTGAAATACAGGTAGCCTCGTTTCCCTCGGACAGTAGAGGAGGGTCTGTTCTTGTTCTCGTTATCACCGGTTTTGATCTTTCATTTTCTTTGCAAATTAGATTACGTTTTGTAATTTTCAATTTAAATTAACGTCATACAAGATGATAAATATAAAAAGTAATGGTGCATTATCATTTTTTTTTTTTTTGGTTATTGTCTTGTATGATTTGAAATGGAGAAAATAAATGAAAAACGTTAGGTCTTAATTTAGACAAGAATTAAATTGGATCTTAAATTAAATAGATAAATAAATATTAGAGCTTAATTTGATTACGAAATTCTTTGAATTGATTGTGGATTCCTTTGTCAACATGAGAAAAAATTCGTGAAAATGACATGTTGGCAAGAGCATTTGCAAGAAATGTTTTTTTTTTTTTTTGAGAACCTTTCCTTGACATTTATGTAATAGTTGGAATTTGTTGCTAAAAAAATATTTTGAGCAACGAATTAATAGCTGGAACTTTGAGTGTGCGATTAAGATGAATTGATTTGGACTTGGGAGAAACAAAAAATAAAGGTGACATGACAAATTGACAATGGAGTAGTTGGCAAAAAAAAAAAAAATATATATATATATATATATCAATTTTTTTTTAACTTTTCGTGTTTCACTTCGTTTTACGCCATACTAAATTTTTAACACATGTCACAGTTGATCTCATACAGGCAAAAAAATTAAAAACTTTTCGTTCTTACTAGATTTTTAACACATGTCACAGTTGATTTCATATCGAAAAAAAAAAAAAAAACACGGAAAAGTGCAAAAATCAATAAAACAAATTCCATTGCCGGGACTTGAACACGGGTCTCTCGGGTGAGAGACGAGTATCCTGACCAACTAGACTACAACGGATTGAAGTTATTACAATATAATATATAATATCTACCATATTTACTTCAAACATCACCGAGCAAGCTTCGAGAATTCAATTCGAACTCGCTATCCCTTCCGAATCGCGAGAAAGTAGAGAGACAAGTGCAAACTTTGCTTGCTAACGTGTGTGAATCAGGTCTCCTTTCTCGGGATGAGATAAATACTTCCACGCTAAAGTATAAGTATCCCCGTACCAAGAACATTAAAGACAAAAGAAGAACCTCCATGATAAAGTATATATGCTCGTACCAAGAACATTAAAGACAAAAGAACATAATTTCACTTAACATTTCGATTTCTCTGTTTCACTTAGTGTTCTATCATTTTCGATTTTTAATACGTGTCATACTAATTATACAAATAATGTCATACAATATGTAACACTAAAATTAAAACACGTGATCGCAAATTCTTTCGAGTCCTTTCGAGGTTACTACGAAGTTCCCAAAAAACCCGGAAATTGGTACTTGCATTCTACGGCCAAGAAAAGAATAGGGCGACGACTAAAGGCGCATTTTCATAAGGCAAAGAGTGCTTTTAACACGCTTTTTCTACTTGCATCAAAACAACACAGAAATAGCATGATAATTGCATGAACGTGAAGGCCCTCAGAAATTCCCTATCATATTAATCTTTCTTTCCATATTTAGTTACCTAACTTAATCAATTTTTGGACTATTCATATGTACGTGCAGTGCATGTCAACACTGTTTGCCTAGAAAAATAACATCTTTATTGAAAAGTAAAAAAAAAAAAAAAAGTCTAATTATATGTGTATGACAAACAACTAGTGGGTGCATGGGTAGTTGAAAATATAACGTTCAATTTTATAATGTCCACTTCTCCAAAGTCCTGATACAAAATTTAATGAATAATACGTAATAGTTTATGTATAAAGTGGATGACAGGAAGCAGAAATTCAGGGGTATTGTGGTCCATTCATGTCAATTCTTTAAAGTTTGAGGATAAAAGTAATGTATAGGGAAATAAATTAAATAATAAACTTTTCAAAAAAGGAATACACATAATGAAACTGAACAGCTCAAAAAGAAAAATGTGCATTATAAAATTGGACGAAAAGAGTAATTAACAGTACAAAGTTACAAACACATCAGTTCGTTTCCTATGTTCCATTTTCGTATTTCACATTTTGCTGAATTATTAACACGTGTCTTTCTCATTATTACGAAACTTTGATTATTTTTTAAATAACACATTTCTAACATTTCAAAATGTGAAATACAACGTGGAATAAAAAAATTGAAACATATGATTTTATATGTGTTCATATGGTATTTGGAAACTCTATTTACCGTTTAATAAAGTGTTTTTTTTTTCTTTTCAAAAGCTCATAAAAATTACTTTTAGAAAAGTATATCCCACCATCTTTTTTATTAAGATTTAGTAATTCATTGTTCTAAAATTATGTAATATTGAACAAAAGATATTCATTTTGGACGGTATACTATTTATGTCTTATAAATTGCAACCGAGGTTAAGGAATCTGTCAACTTTTAATTATGATATGGAGTAATAAGTATATTTAAATAATTGGAAACATTATTAATAAAAACAAATTAAAATACGGTTAAAAATACAATAAATATTCTATTTTTATAATTGAAATTGAGCTGCAATGAATTGACGAAGTCAAAGATTAAATTGAACATTAAAATTCAAATGCATAGAAGAATTTTTTATTTTATTATTCTACTTTTTTTTTAAAAATTCATAATATTTTTTTTATTCTACTTTACTCTCCCTATCTACAATACATAAAGGATTTCGATTTCTTTTATTATGCATAATATTCTTTATTTATGTATAAAGTAAAAAAAAAAATAGAATAAAATTGATAAAGTAAAGATAAAATAATTATGGTAGTGTATATTTTTAAAAAAGAAAATAAATTTATTAAAGGAACTTTTATGTGAAAATTATATTAAAAAATAATGATATGAATGATCTAGAAATTACAGGTGAAATAAATAAGAAAACAAATATAAACCATATTTTTTAGAATATATTCCAAAGATAGCAATTAACATAAATAAAAATTGCTACCTATAATATATTATACTATTTCTATAATATACTTTCTCCATTTTTTTTATATAAGATGTTTTAGAGTAATTGACTAAAATTAAGAAAATGTATGTTTTGACAAATATACCTCAGATAATAAAGGAAATTTATAATTACATTAATATTTTACATACAAGACAAGTTTGTATAGGAAAAAGATTTACCTTGAACATTAGTTAATTAAAGTAATTTAGAAATTATGATCGTTTGCAAAGTTAAAATGAGGGCATAATTGGAATAAACATTATAAAAAATTCAAAACATCTTATATTTATGAATAAGAAAAAAAAGCGTAAAACATCTTATATAAAAAAACGAAGGGAGTATTATTCTATTGTATTTTAAACCAAATTTAAATCGATCCAACTTATTTGACTAGAAGATCTTTATTTCCATAAAATTATATTCTATTTTACTACGATATTGTCGCAAAAGGTAACACACTTGCATTATAAAAAACCAAAAAAAGGAAAAAAAAAAAAAAAAAAGGTAAATTAGTAGAATGACGTGTTAAAACGATCAAAAAAAATAAAATAAAAAATACGTGTTTAAAAAGTAGGAAATATTCACCTATATATCTTTGACTACTTCACAACTCTTAACAAATATTGTTACAAAATTAAGCAGCTTCAATAACACTATGGGGAACACTCTGCAAAAACTTCCCCAAATCCCCCAACAACAACTCGAATTACAGCAACAATCACAATCAGAGGATGAATCCACTGAATTCACCTGCGAAATCTGCATCGAACCAGCCCCGATTTCCGACGGAAAGTTCAGAAACACCGACAAATGCTCCCACCCTTTCTGCACCGACTGCGTGCTCAAATACATCCGCGTTCAGCTCGAAGACAACAACGCCGGCGACATCAAATGTCCCGCTCTGAACTGCGATCATTCGCTCGACGCGGTGGCGTGCGCCGCTCTGGTTGGGCCGCCGCTGTTTGTGCGGTGGTGCGATGTGCTCTGTGAATCGGCGATTTTAGGTTTGGATAAGTGTTACTGTCCATATAGAAATTGTAACGAGTTGATTGTGAATGAGTGTGGTGGGACTGTGAAGAAATCGAAGTGTCCTAATTGTAGGAGGTTTTTTTGCTTCGAGTGTAAGAGGGTTTGGCACCCCGGGTTTGGGTGTGAGGAGAGTGTGGAGATGGTTGATAG
This sequence comes from Galeopsis tetrahit, assembly GCA_963675135.1. Lineage (NCBI taxonomy): Eukaryota > Viridiplantae > Streptophyta > Magnoliopsida > Lamiales > Lamiaceae > Galeopsis > Galeopsis tetrahit. The sequence goes on from OY776121.1 coordinate 94,646,068, forward strand.
AAACGACACCGCGTTTGGGAGGCTTGTGGAGATGAAGAAGTGGAGGAGGTGTCCGCGGTGTAGGCATTTCGTCGAACTGGTGGAGGGTTGTAAGATTGTGAGATGCAGGTAATCTGATTTTGCTTCTTCTTTTCTTTTGTTATAATTTTATTCTTGTGGTGTGTTTGTGTTAATGTTTGATTTTTCTGTTTTTGGAATAAATTGGGGGAATATGAACTTCTTGTTTAATCACATTAAGCTCTATGAATTAGGGATAAAGGCAAATAGGTTTTTGAGTTTGAAATAGTTTCAATTATAATAGTGGACACTTTAATGTTACTACTGTGTAGTTTTTGGAATCTAAACTTAAGGAAACTCTTGTGTTTAATTGATTGATTTAATCATAATAGTGAACACTTAAATGTTACTGTGTAGTTTTTGGAATCTAAACTTAAGGAAACTATTGTGTTTTATGTGATTGATTTAATCATTAATGTGGGTTTTAAAGTCTATTTAGTAGGGAAGAATTCACCAAGGAAGAAATATATATTGAAAAACATTCAAATTACATACATTTATTTGCACTAATTTAAGAGCTAAACTCACTAATAAGTCATAAACAGAGAATTCCTAAACCAAATCAAAAGCTTCTTTCTCATCATCATCTTGTTAGGTTCGACCGTTGGTTGATTGAATTCCACACCATTCTTCCCATGATTCGTTTTGTTGTTGAGTTTGCTTGTATCTATAAAAAGACACTATAGAGACTAGTTCTACATTGCCCCTGTTTTTTTGTTTTAATGCATAGAAGACTTTTCCTCTGTTTTGTTATTTAGCTTGAAGTCTCAATGAACATCTGTTTGAATCATTACAAGCCCCTCTTGTCATAAACTAAGTCGAATAGTTGTACGAAAATCGCTACGACAAGATTGGTTTTGGCCTTGGAAACGTGTGTGAAGGTGTTGATTATGTTTTGATTGCAGATGCAGGATCAGTTTCTGCTACAAGTGTGGGAAGCAGGTTAATCGGCACTGGTGCCGTTGCGACAAGGCTTCTATGTGCTGTGAGTGGTGCTTCAGAATTTGTGTACTTCTTATATTCCTCACATTTGCACTATTTTTCTTCACTTGGGAGACCCATAGCCGGGGGCATTAAGTATGAAGAAGAAGAAGAATGCATAGGGAAGTTCATTTGATTTTTGTACAGCCTTTTGAAATTGGATATGATGGAACTCATTTATAATATGGGATTCTTCCTCTCCAAATCTTCTACAAACTTGTCATCTTTCGTTTGTAAATCTCGTTTATTCGAAATTGTGATCGGGGAAGGAAGGGGCGGCGGAACAGTCGTGATAAACGATACTAGAAGAAACATAGGTCCCTCAAGTTTTAACCTAAAAATGATTTTACCATTGGAGTTATGCATACACTAATAATGCCATTGAATTTGATTACAAGGTTTCCTACTTCTCTTCTAAGCCAATGTGTAATCAATGCTCACTTTTAGTTGAATCAATCAAAATATCACATCCCACCATTATAAATCTTTATTAGAGACTTGTCTATTACATATTTACATGAATGTTTTCATAACACTTGCCAATTTCTTATTTTTTAATTAATACTTCTTACGTCCATAAATGTAGTCTCATTTATCTTATATTCTTCGTTCACAAAATATAGTCACATACACTTTATTTCAACCATCACTTAATTATGTAAATTGTCATCAACTTTATTTACAATGGATTCTACAATACCCTTACCTTATCTATTATTTTTAAACATGTGTCCACTCTCATGGGACTGTTACATTATTTTAGATTTTTATTTACGTCTGCTACATTATTTTAGATTTTTATTTACGTTGATTCCTAATACGTAAAAAATTACTCCCAACATAATGTGAAGTGTGCTTGTTTTAATGAATTGTTTATTTATACATAATGTGAAGTGTGCTTTTTTAATGAATTGTTTATTTATGAATTAAATAAATAAATTGGGGTGATATATATATATATATATATTTATATATATTTAAATATGCACATAGACAATTTAAAAAGAAAAAAATTAACACAGTTTATATAAACAAATGAAGTATAAATTATGAAAAATATCATGTTAGGATTATATAAACCATTGTCATTAATTGTAACTGATTAAAAAAATTATAAATACATATATATTAATTTAATTTACTTCAAAAAATTATTGAAATTTGTGGAATTTGCGAAAAAAGAGACTTATTCCAAAAATGCAAAACGTGTTGCAGCTCAAACTAGATGGAAATAGCGCGATAATGAATGATAAGGCGCGTATAGCCTGACCCCCGTAGGGTAGGGTAGGGAGGGTCCTCAGAAATTTCCTGTCACTTTCCATCATTCCATTTCCATCCATCTTACCAAATTTATTCCAATTACAAACATGTAGGAGTATTATTTTCTTAATAATAATCTATATATATATAAAAATAGAATAGCGGTCATAGTTCATTTTCCCGCCCATTTCATGTGCTATTTCTGAAAAGATGTTTTTTTTTTTTTTAACATTTATTAGCTAACACTGTATACATTAAAAACCATTGAACTTTTTAACAATTTTATATTTAAAAAAAATATATATTTTTCTATATTACAGCAATTATCTAAAATTAAAAATGATTTTATTAAAATTTGATTGGTTTGGAGCTCCCATCGTCTCCTCCTGTGTCTACACCAAAAGGCCCACAAATTAATTTGAGCGACTTAAATTCATTTATTTAGGAACATGCATTTAAATTAATTATTTTTTCAGAATTCCAACTCAATTATTAGAATAAACAAAACCTCAATTTCCTTCTCAACGATGCTTGGTAGTTAACTACTCCTATTACTTTTTTTGGGTGTTCATAAAATTTTAAAAACTGTCAAAATCGATTGAATTGAACCACATCGTTAGTTTAAAAATTCGCTTTAAACCGCAGTTAAAATAATTATACGAAATCACACCGCTATAGTGATGCAATTTAAATTTTATATGATTAATCGCATCGACCGCACCGTTAATTTAATAGATAATTTTATATAAAAAATTACTATTATACTCTATATTACACCATTAATATTATTAACTGGAGTACTTCTTTTTAATATAATAAAAATTAATTGATCATATATATATATATATAATATATATATATATACACAATATCTTTCCAATTCTAAAAATAATACTCTCCCATCCTTCAAATTTTTTTATATATTCCCTTTTTGTTTGTTCTATAAAAGTTTGCATACCCTAAAATAGAAATAAGCATCACAATTCTCACCTTCACAATATACAAATCTTTATGTTTTATACTTTTATGTTTTATACTTTTATGTTATTACTTTTAGAGCGCATCATACACTCAATTCACCTATTTTATTTACTTTATATAAAAGTTTATAAAATTACTTTTCAACACTCTCATCATTATACTTTTTTTCTTAAACTATTTATTTAAAATTTCCCACAAAATAAGCCCTACCCAACTTTTAAAAAATGTTTACGAAAAAATTAATTTACAAAAAATGGTATTGGGTATTATGTGGGTAGGTTGTCGATCTGTGTTTTTCTTTCTTTTTCGGATATATTTTCTATGTTAGTAATTAATTTGTTTGCATCATTTTTTTAAATATAGTAACATTTTTTAAATGAAATATTGCAAATGTTGTTAAAAAGATTTTTATTATGGAAATAAATAAAGTCGCGGGCTAGACCAGCTGACTCTGACAAACTCTGAACATCTATTTTTCTCTCATTTTCTTTTAACATCAACCAATTTTTTCTCTTTCTCACTCTTCTTATTCTTTTTTTCTCTCTCTTTTAGTTTAGTTTTTTTTGCACCAAAATAATTTCTCCGTTAATTTCTTTATTATCTTAATTAGAAACCAAATAAAATTTTTAAAGCAATTTACTTAATAAATTTACTAAAAATTATCAAAATAATTAAGATAATAAAGAAATAAATGGAGGAATTAATTTTGGTGTAAAAAAAAATTGAATTAAAATAGAGAGAAAAATAATGGAGAGAGAAATAAATGTTCAGAATTAGTGCTGATTTAGTTTGTGATTTTACTTATTTCCCTAATAAAAGTCTTTTTAACTACATTTGTAATATTTCATTTAAAAAATGTCATATTTTAAATAATCGGCCAATATACGCACTTAGTTTCAGGAAATTTTCATTTTTCCTTTTGTTTCTCTTATTAAGAAAATGTAATTAGGACACTTTGTTATTTCAATTTATAATTAATTGTGTTTCTTTTTTATTTATTAGTTAGTAATTTGTAATTATTTTTTCCGTATCCAAGTTTAATTTAATCCTCTCATTTTAAAAGATTGTTTTCTTTATATACTTTAAGGGCATGTTTGGTTTATTAGATTAGACAGGATATATTGTTTTATCCCTATAATTTCTATGTTTGATTTACTTGAATTTAGCCTGTGATTATAATTGGCCCGAGATTATTTTTTTTTGATAATCATGCACTTGGGTGTTTATAAGTCCCAAAGAGAAGTTGGGATAAGAAACTTAAAAATTTAATCCATTAATTCAAACACAAATCTCAATTTAAAAAATAATGCAATTTCATTTAATCTTATCATACCTTATCTATCCCAACCTATAAAGCAAACGAGCTCTAAGTAAAAAGTTGATCAAATCACAGTCCAATCTATTTGACTTTAAAAAAAATAAAATCAAACAATTTTTACATTAACTGTTATTTTTCAAACAATGTAATAATTTAAAGTATTGCTATTTTTTAAACAATGTAATAGATTTGTATTGTTGTTTTTCAAAATAATAATAATAGCTTTTAATATATTACTCTTACCATGCATTCATATACATATTTTTAACTAAACAAGTCTCTTATATTCAAAATGTATGTCATTTTAAATTAATAGATACATATTAAAAAAATTTGATCTACATAATCTATGATTAACTGCTTTCACTATACAATAAAGACTACTATTTAAATTATTTAGAGTAATTTAGACTACTATGATTAATTTTGTTTCTATTGTAAGAGTTACGTCTCATACTCTGTTTTACATATTAATATATTTTTCTTTTATCGTGGACCAAAAAAATAATACTACTCCGTATTTAAAAGGAAATATTGCTTGAGAAGTTCATTACTTTTACCTTGATAGTTGAGTCACATTTTTCTTAAAAATATTACTCCATTAAATTAAAACTACACAAATTCATAAAATATACTCCAGTACATGCTACATGTTTTATGTATAAGTCCATTTCATATAAAGTAAAATTGTATATGAATATAACCAAATCTATATACTCCATAATAACATAATAGATTATCATAAACAACAAATTTATTTTTCTCGCCCATTTTCACATGCTAATTCTTGAAGTCATTAGCATTATTTTTGTTGCAAGTGTTAACTAATGTTGTCAGTTTGATGTTTGAAATTTACTAATTCAATCACTCTTTTCTCTAGACTAATTGTCAGTGTTAACAAGTGTTAACTAATTGTATTATTTGATGGTTAAAGCTAAAGCCTAGAGTGTCGTGAAAGCCCGGCCCACTCATTCACGCAAACAAATTTGAATTGTAAATAACAATGATTATACAAAATTTATAATTTGAATTTTAGAAATGAAAGTAAAAATTATGCATGACACAATAAATTATTGTCTATTTGTTTTCTCAAATGAGAGTATAAAAGCTCAATTCACTACCGATTTTCTTATTGAGAAGTTTCATATTCTGCAGATTTTAATTGAGAAAATTTCATTTTACAACATGTAACTTAGGTCTAATCCAGTTTATATCTTTAATTTAAGTTTTCACTTTTTCAATTTACGTCCTAGGGTGTCCGGCCAATTTATATCCTTTTAGATCCAATTTATGTCATTTTTCGCCGAAAAATTGGAATTTCGATCAAATAGTCCAATTTACGTCTTTTAAGTTTGAAAATTAAAAATTAATAATTAAAAAATTCGAAAAAAAATTAAAAATCTCATTAAAAACTAAAAATATCATTAAAATTTATAAATTGTGTAAAATAAAAAATTCTAATTTTTTTAAAAAAATCTACAATTCTAAAAAATTGAAAAATGTGTAAATTAAAAATAATTTTTTTCTAAAAATCTCATAAAAACATAAAATTCTAAAAAAAAAAAAATCTATAAATTAAAATTTTAAAAATGTTTAAAATAAAATTAAAAATTATACAATTCAAAAAATCTCATTAAAATAAATTTGACACGGTTCTACAATCAATCAAGGCGTGAAATAAAAAAAAAATTAGGAGTTCGAGAAAAAACTTTAATGACAGATGAGTCCGAATCAAGTGTGATTTTTAATGAAATATTAATAATTTTTATTATTCTTATTGGATTTTTAAAATTTGTAATATTTAATCTTATACATTTTTAAAAAAATTAATGAGTTTTTTAGATTTTTTAATGAGATTTTTTTAATTTTTTATGAAAATTTTGAATTTCTTAATTTTTAAATTAAACATTTTTTATTTTTTGAATTGTAGAATTTTTTATTTTTATTTTACAAATTTTATAATTTTTAATGAGTTTTTTTTTAATTTTATTTTACATATTTTATAATTTTTAATGAGATTTTTTTAAAATTTTATTTTACACATTTTATAGTTTTTAATTTTAATTATATTTTTGGATTTTTTTTTTATAATATTTAAAAAAATTAGAATTTTTAATGATATTTTTAGAAAATTTATTTATTAAATTTTAATTTTCAAACTTAAAAAACATAAATTGGACTATTTGGGTGAAATCCCTATTTATTCCTCACATTCCGGTGAGTTCGAAAATTTTCTGATAAAAAGGATGTAAATTGGATTAAAAAATATGTAAATCGAAAAAATGAAAACTTAAAAAATATAAATTGAATTAGGTTTAAGTTATAGGACGTAAAATGAAATTTTCTCTTTATTTATTTATAACACAGAAACTGGTGTTTGTTTTGAAAATTTTATGTCACACGTCTTTAATACTTTAGGTTGTAAAATTGCAACAATACTTATTACTTGCTTATTAGCACCTCTGTATATGTGGTTGTCCTCTTCTAAATCAAAGTAATAATTCATTAGTATTTTTAAATTTATTTATTGACAATTGTTTTTCTTTTTAGAGGCCAATTTATTGACAATTATTGAGAGCAGTGTATACATTAATTAATATCATGTACTCCGTAGTATATTTCTATTATATGATCGAAGTAAACACACTCACAGTGACTCATTCAAATAAGGCATGTTTTGCTATAGTTAATACAATATTATTGCATTAATTAAGTTTATGCATGATACAAACAATTAACTCACCACTCAAAACATGCCGATCGCATTAGGGAAGATGGAGCCAAAACTACTCTACTGATCCTTCTCAAACTAAAATTAAAAAGGTTTCTTATTGAAACAAGTTAAAACAAAAAATCTTCTTTAATTTTTTCAGCACGCTGCACATTTCTTCATTAAGTTGAAAAACTATTACGAGTCACTATTTTACTACTGTCTCCTCTAACGAATCTCTAATCAAGGTATAATTCAGGAAAACAAAGATTGTCACACTTCAACCAAACTAACCGATTTTTCACAATTCAAATGCTTATAATTTTTTTAAGCATATGACTCCACTTTTTGAATGCCTTTATTAAAATCACTTTTTTGTCCGGGTATTATTTAAGAGGACTTTAATTTTGGTCCAAAACAAAATTAACAACAATTTTTTTTAGTAGCATAATATTAATTGTACGATAATTACAAAAAATAAACTCTTGAACCGTGCATCGCACGGGTGAAATACTAGTAGTAGTAATAACAAAAAGAGATAAGCCAGGAAATACAAACAAAATGTGAGTATTATTCAATGCAATATTTTAGTAAATAAAATTTAATTCAAGTTTTCTATATTTAAATTATTTAATACTCCCTCAATTTTTTCAATAAGTGAAAGTGATGTTTTAGAGTTTTTTACACTTTTTGTTACAATTATATCTTCCCTTTAACTTTAAAAAATCAATTATTTGTGACATAAAATTGAAAAGACTTGAAAAAAATGATGAAATTGGTTAAATAATTTAGAAAGATTTGAAATATAATGTGCATTACAAAATTAATGTGATTAGAGATCTCTCCTATATTTGTCAATAACGAAAACAGAAAACTCAATCTATCAAACTGGCGACATTGTGTGAAACTGGAAATCGACAGCAGATACATACACCACACCAATTCAAGCAAAGTGAACCCCGGTTATCCCCACCCAAAATCCTAAATTCCGAAAAACTAAGAATAAGAATTACGAATCGAGAAATTGGAATTTAAATGGAGATTCAGAGAAATGGCAGATTTGAGGGATAAGTGGGTGTGTGTTAGGCTATAAAAACTAATATGTGAATCTAATTTTTCCAATTAACTGAAACTCAAAGATTGCATGGAGTGAACTCTCTTGCACATAAGTACATAACTAACTGTAACTCAGAATAAAACATAAATAGTTTGACTGAAGAAACTAATCTAATCACATCATGATCATGCTGATTTTTAAATATGTAAATCAGAAATAAACTGATTTTTTTTACCAAGATCTGTAAGAGAGGGGCAGTGAATTAAGCAGTGGCTCTTTAACTTGCACCGGCTATATTCTCTTTACACTGTCACCATGAATAACAACAAATCCTTCGGTCGCAAGAGTAGACAGAGCATTTCGAAGCTGAGAGAATACACAAAAAGTCACTCATCAGCACATTTTCTCATACACATGCATCAAATCAAATCATAAGCAAGGGGACAAAGAACGGAAAGAGACTAACATCACTAAGATGGATTTCCGCACTAGGAGTTTGCTTCTTCAATTCTTCAAGTAACTAGAAAAGTTGAATTCACTGGAATCAGCCTCTGAAGCATGTAAGAAACCAAACAGTTAATTTATAAACTCTGCTTACCTCCAACATGCGAGTTGATGACCCTCCAAGTTGCATCTTCTCCATAATTAAGCTGCGGGTGGTTGACACCAAGTTCTCCCGTCTCATCCTCTCACTTGTAGAAACCCCCGTCGTGATGAGATCCATATCAATGGTTCCTATTTTAACATAATCAACTATTGGATCAGAGAGGGAAATGACACTACAAAATAACAAAATATGAAAAGCAAGGAGCTTTCTTGAGAAAGAAAATAACTGATTTCAATTGATCACAACTCTCTTTGACATTTTTTGTATATGCAATGTAAATTGGTGAACTTACCTTGCTCAATAAATATGGGGAAAGGAAATGCAGGTTACTACCTTCAAGGTATAGTAATAACCATTATGAAGAAATTGATTGAGCAGAACAGAAGAATACCTGTTGCATGGTCTGTTGCAGACTGCTGCATTGCAACCTCGAGAAGCCTAAATGCCTCATTTACGTCCCGCTTGTCAACCTGCAATTTGCAAGTACATGATCATAGTAAATCATCAAGTTGTTGAAATTGAAGTTAGGACTACTAAAGAGAGTTTTAACCAACCGATTCTGAAAAACGAATTCGGGCTAAGGCCTCACTGAGGCGTATCACACTTTCTATTTGTCTTGGAGTTGCAGTTATGACCTGTAGAAATAAAATTAAAACATGACAAAAACTCAGCAACAAAACTCAAAAACAAAACTATAACCTTGCATGAGAAAGTAATGCTTGGTTCTATAGAAGTATTGTATCTTAAAAAGAATTTATGAATGAGGATAAACTACTAGTATATAAATAAGCAGGCAAAACTAGGCAACATTTATCAGTGACGTAAAACTAAGTTAAAACTACTAGGTGAACAATTTGAATAAATGACCCCTGGACTAGTCCCACTTCTCTCACCATTCCCCCTCCCAAATAGAAAATAAACTAAAAACTCACGTAGTGTGTTACCTTTTTGCTGCTTCCTGGGAAATTTCCCCTTCTTCTCATCTCCACATACCCCCTAGTCAACTCCTCAGCAGCTTCATCTGATAATTGTGGATGTATATGTTTCCGTGCATAGCTTATATAAGCAATCACAGTTGGCAGGTCAATGACATCCTGCTGCGAACTCTGTGAACGTAAGGTAAAATTGAGAGGATTAGACTCTGAGCCTCCATAATAATATATAGATAAACAAGAGAGATTTAGATTCAAACATCTGGATCTTCAAAGTGCAATGCCACAATGTGCTTTGCGAGGCGCCTATCTGTCTGCTCATCCGCCTTGTCAAGAATTAAATAGATCAAATCAAACCTGAGAAAAGTTTCCAAGTCAGTGGAGATAGATTTATCTTCAGATAAAGAAAGCAAGCTAAGATCAGACCAGAAATCCTGGGAATTATAAAAATGATTTAATAACCACTAGTATTAATTTAGAACATTAGCTTGCAGAAATGAATACGAAACTATAAAAATTTGAAATAAAATATATATGAAGTTCCTACCTGGACAATAAAGTAGGAGGAAGATGTATATTCTCGATCACAGACACACGAGGGTTATAACGTGAACCAATTGGATTAGCACAAGCCAGTACTGAAGTTCTTGCATTTAGGGAAGCAATAATCCCTGCTTTTGCAATTGAAACAGTTTGCTGCTCCATCACCTGATGAAAAAAGGCCTTGGTTAAATTCTACTTATCCCCCACTCTACCCCCACTGTAGAAGTTAAAAGGTTTTAACCATGTACACAATAAGAAAAGGAGTAATTGAATCACACCTCATGTAGCATGCTTCTTGCATTGTCAGACATTTTGTCAAATTCATCAATACAACAGATGCCTCTATCACTCAGAACCAAGGCTCCACTCTCCAGGACCTACAAAGTTTTTTTCTATAAATATCACTGTTTTCATGTCAATAATGAACATTGGAAAAACATTAAGTTCAGAATTTACTCACAGTTTCACCAGTCTCTGGATCCTTGGCAATATAAGCAGTCAATCCCACAGCAGAGCTTCCTCGTCCGCTGGTGTAGATACCACGAGGGGAGAGCTTATGAATGTACTGGAGCAACTGAGATTTGCTTGTTCCAGGATCCCCAACAAGCAGAATATTGATATCACCTCTGAAGCTTGCACCAGATGGCAACGTCAAGGCATTCCCCCCAAAAAGCTATTGGAAGCCATTTGGACAGTATGAGAAATATATAAAAGTCCATGATTTCATTGATAAACAACACATTAGGCACAAAACTATTCTCATAAAAAATGGCACCTGGCAAAGAAGGCCTTTCTTAACATCATCCAACTCCCATATGTTTGGTGCCAAAGACTTTGTCAATCTCTCATATATATCAGGCTGCTTAGATAGCTCTTTTAATTGTTCCACCTATAAAACTCCAAAACCAATTACCCTGAGAGGGATAACAAACAAACTCATTTGACTGATAAGTGATGAGGTAAATCTTAAAGTACCTGAACTTTGTGGTTGATTGATTCATTATCCTCACTACTTGCTCTATTCTCAGTTTCCATTGGATCCTCCATACGCATCCTTGACTTGTCCGTCTTCTTCAGATGAAGACAATCAATGTAAGTCTGAAAAAAAACGAGTTCAATAAAAAATATTCGCGTATATTCAGATAGAACACAATATTCACGTCTCAGTTCTTGTAGCTACACAAAAAGTTAACATTTTAGCACACAGTAAAAGAATAAGAAGGGAAAGGGTGATTGCCTTGTATATTGACTTCACTGTCCTTCGAGTTTGACCAATTCGGACACTCATAGCCCGGTATATTCCAGTAACCTGACAGCAACCACAGCATGTCATACAGGACTAAAATATAATGCAAGACTCTAAATTCAACAGTGATGCATAAGTATATATGATCTCACCTCTACTCTATCTCCTGGCTTGCCAGCATCTACTAAATTGTCATGCATCAACAAGGAGACCGTGTGGGGTGTTCCACCATCCGGGATGTCATCAGGTGTCTCTTGAAGTCTCACAACTTGCTTATCAGCAAATCTATAAATAAATATACATAAATGTGTGTGTTCCATAAAAATGGAGAAAGGAAGTGGGTAACAGTTTTGATTTCAATATAACTTGAAGATTATCTTAAACACCACAACTGCTCAACTGGTAACAAACATTGAAGACAAATAGATAAATTACCTGCATCTATTGTGAACAAGTGTCATGGAGTTTTTAGAGAGGCATTCTTGCTTTCCACAGATTGTCGGCTCATTGATTCTTCCTGGTAGTACAAATAAGTTAGAAAGTACAATTGCTAACAAACCTGGAAATAGCCACACATTATGAAACAGTCAAGAGCTCAAGCCAAACAATTACCTCTATCAACCAAGATAGGATCAGAGTAATAACCACATACAAGACATCTGAATACAGATTCTCTGATCTCAGGTATGACGGAGCTACATCTAATAATCATCCCTTTCAGAGAAATCATCTTCTCAACATCTAATCAAAACAAGACAAAACAAGATATCACATACCCTTCCACATACAAAATCAAACAAAAATTCACTCTGAATTCATCATCCACAGTAAAGGACTTCTTTTTCAGTAAGAAAATATACAAAAGCAGAACACTAACCAGAAGGGTTGAGACTTCTCATGGAAGTTGAACTCTTAAGATTGAAAATCCTGGCCTGTATATGCTTCTCAAATAAAGGATAGTATCTAGTGACAATATCCTCCATCAAGGCAATATCGAATATTGCTAAAACCTCAAGTGGATACTTAACCATTTTCGTATAAAGGTCATTATCATAATCATACACATCGTGCGCATCAACGTCAAGTGAATCCCCCTCAGTTTCAACTATATGCCGAACAGTCCTCGTATATTTCCCGTCCAGCTCCTGGGGATTTTCTCTAAAATCCCTCAAGAACCTCAAAATTGCTGCACGAACATCTTGCACACTGATATTTGTGCCCCACACGTAAACCGGGGCCTCATCTTCATTCCCATCGCCAGCGTCGGATGAAGGTGGAAAATCATCATTGAAGGAAGGTGTGGCAGCGGCATTTGGAGTAGCAGGCGCTCGCCTTCCACCGCCACGGCGTCGGGGGTTGGTACTAGAGGGCGTTGGAGTTGGTTCAGGGGTTCTACCACGAGAATTTGAAGGGAGCGGCGATGGGGTGGCGTAGGTGGAGCGGCGGCCGCGTTTCCGACGCCGAGAGTCGCCGGGTGTTGAGAGTGTGTTACTGATTGGGCTCGTTTGCCCCACATCTGAAGAATATGGACCTGTAATTGAACAAATTATTCGACAAAATTACGAGAAGTCGAGAACAATAACACAATATGAGGAAACCGTTTCACCGCCATGGATATTACACTGAAACTGTGGAAACCATAATTTTTTAATAAATACTACTCCAATAACACAAATTGCCGTAAGATCTGACAAATTATACATGCGAGAGAAATCATACCGTCGTGTACCGGAGAGTCGGAAGCCATGAGTGTTCAATCTGAGAGTATTTTTTAGAGAGAGTGTGGAATTGTCAGTTAGGGTTTCGGCAAAATTGAATTGAGCGTAGAAGAGGACTAAAAATTGGCGGGAAATTGATGGTTACTTTGGCGCCAACGATGAGGAGTGCCAACGGGGCTTTTAAAGCCCAAACAAGGCCAAAATAGTTTGTTGGGCTTTATGGTTCAGGCCCAAATAGTTATTTGGGTTTTATGGTTTATGCCCAAATAGTTGTAATTTTATGAGAAATATGATTATTCAATTATAATTGTTATATGCCTTCAAAAAAAAATTATAATTGTTATATGAAGTGTAATTATTTAAAAATGCTTAATTTTGTATATTGTTCATTTCGAATTCGATGCTAAACAATGATACTCTATATACGAAAATGTATAAGTGAATAAGAAAATTTACATGAACACGAATTCACAAAAAATTCAATACTCCCTCCGTCTCCTAACACTTTGCACGTTTTTTTTTCGAACCAATCACTTTATACAATCTAAAAATTGAATATTTTTCATAAAATTCACCCTTATAATATTCATATATTTACACAAAATAACATTTCTTTTAAACTCACACATACTCTCTCAATCCAACCAACTCATTTACTTTATATATATAAAAAATACAAAATCATTTCTCAATATTTTTTACTCATTACAAATATTTTTATAAAATTGTGCCAAAAAAAAATGGTGCAAAGTCCGGGGGAGAGGGAGATTTTTTTTTTTCCACCCATAATACAAGGCTAAAATGTAAATACAAAAAAAAAAGTGTTTAATGTGTTTTTATTGATTTTGATTTTTTTTTATATTATATTATATGGATCTTTATTAAACTTTGATAGTATTCTAATCAAAATTGTGTTCATTTTTTTTATTGGTATATTTACAAAGTATGTTCATTTTATATTTACCTTCATAATATTTTTATTTTATCCTTTTTTTTAATATGAGTATCACACAATTAAAAATTAGTCAAAAATGCATGCATCAAAGTGGTTGAATTTGCAGAGAATATATATATATATATATATATATATATTGAGTCTTTTTATTTATTTGGGCAAGTACTAATAAAGTGGATGATTTGAAAGTGGCTGCACCACCACCAACCACCAGGTGTTGTTCGCCAGTCATGCTTGCCCCCTCCTCTAAATTTATCTTAATTTTAATTTATTTTTCACACTTTTACCTTTTATTATTCAATGGTTTCACATGCTTGCTCCAAATTAAATATAGACTCATTTGTTTTATATTATTCGCAATGATGAAAAATTCGGGATGATATTTCAGATTTTTAGACTCTCGGATATCGATATGCACCGAAACGAGATATCTTCCAAAATATCGGGAAATATCGGTATCGGTATCGGTTATGTTTAGTACATATTTTCCTTGATATCGCCAAAATATCGACGAAAAATCGGAAAATGTCGGGAAAAAATCGGTAATATCGGTTTGAATTGTTTTGTTCCGTTTTTTCAGAGTTTTAATTGTTCTGTTCCTTTTTTTCAGAACAAGCAAGTATCTTGTGTATTGCCTATCATTTTGGTATTAATTGTCTAGTGTGAAATAATTATGAACATATATTGTATGGCTTTATACTGGTTTTGTATTTTTTTTTACTAATATGTTTGTCATAAAAAAATCATTTTGTAGTGATTTTAGGCTAAATTTACGTATTAGTGTTAGTTATAATATTTTCTAAAATTTCATCTTAAATTCTCATCATTTTAATAAGATTTCCGTCAATTTTCTATATTTTACCTATCCATATCGATATTTCCATCGATATATCCGTAAATTTAAGGTACCGATATTTCCACCGATATCGATATTTTCATCCTTGATTATTCGTTTATAAAATATAGTCACATACACTTTATTTCAACCATTCACTTTATCATTACCCTTCAACTATCATTTAATTAGTCAAATTGTCATTAATTTTATTCACAAACAACCACTTTATTTACAATGAGACTATTTATTGTGGACGGAGGGGGGTAGTATGTTGAATTTTCAGAATGATTAAATTAATAAAAACAACCACTGTATCTTGAAATTTATTTTCCAAATCGAAAATTTAAATTTAAGTATAATTAAAACTTGAAAAGGACTTAATTAGATTCTCTATGAACAAAAACTAATTTTCAAGATTGTTTTATTTATTTATTATTATTATTATTATTATTATTCAAACAATTCTTATTCGAACAACGTATGTTTGTTTGTATATCAAAAATAATTTTTCCCTAGACGCACAATGGGTCAAAAGCTATCGATCGATATATTTAATTTTAAATTGTAGTATATACTATATAGTGCATAATTATGTTTGAAATAAAAGAAATAAATGCTTTATATTGAAAAGGCATAATTATTGCACGACGTCGTCACATGGTTTTCCGATTTGGATCTATATATATACTGTGTTGATGTGTGGTGCAAAAATGCTGAAAAATCTAATAGGCACTGTGGACGTACTTACTCACCTATTATTTTCCCGAAAATAATCTCTAACACTGTTTTAAATACAGTACAATAGAAAAGACCTTACTGCATGCCTAACAACATATATACCAAGTACGTACTGCCTAACAACAAATTTTTTATTTAAATATTTTCACTAAGTTAAATTATGCACTTTCTACATTCTTCTATTATTTGTACGGTTTGATCGGCACAATTTTTAAGAAAATAGGATTTAGTGATTGATGATGTAAGATAAATGAAGGATTATTTAGGTGATTTGGTGAAGCGTAAAATGAATTTGGTGAGTAAAGTGAAATGTATGAAAAAAAAAAAGTGTGACAATTTTAAAAATTAAATGATGTTGGAAATATAATAATTTTTGGGGTATTTTCATATTAAAAGTGTGCAAATAATTTTGGGACGTCTCAATAAGTAAAGTGTGCAAATAATCATTAGACGAAGGGAATATAATCTAAATTGTCCAAATACATTTTTTATCCATCAAATTAAAATTACAGTTGAATTACATTATGCAATTTAGTGTATACAAAGTGATAGTGATGAACTTATAATAGGTAAGTATATATTAATAAGTCGAGACTTATATTTACTGAATTTTTTTGTAAGGTAATCTATTATAAATAACGAAACATATAATTATATGAGATATATACCTTTGAATTCATCACATGCGCGCATGTTTAATTATGCACAACTTCTAAACCTTATCACAATTTTAAACAAGGTAATGTTTGACTTTCAGTCGCTTTTAATTAATTTTGCAGTCATATAGCATTAATTAATCTTAAAAATTATCATATGTTTTGGACCTTATAGACTTTTAGTTATTCCTTTTAATAATTTTATTTTAGTCTACTGAATTTTTAACAAGCATAAATCAGATAGTGAAACACATATAATATGAAACACTAAAACACGTCGTAAATCAGATAGTGAAACACTAAAACTGACACATGTGATCTTATACGAATATAAAAAAAGGGTTGAAAAAGACGTAACCCAAGTAATAAATTAAGAGGGCATAGAGTATAGTACTAGAGGCATGATATGAAGTGACCAAAGAAGAAGAAAACGAAAGTTGAGCAACACAAAGAACCCCAAACTCATCTAAAAAGGTAACACAAACCCCATTTATCTCTCCCCTTTTCTAGTATATACCCTAATTTCTTCATCTTTCTCTTCTCATATTTTACAATGGCATTTTTTATAAAGACAAGAAACCCCCCCAGATCTTGTAATATTAACCCAAACCTCAAAATTCTTTTTCTCTCTCTTACAATTTTTTTTTCTTTTTTTTCAAAATGATGAGGAGAGAGGAAGAGGAAGAAGAAAGGGGAATGAATAGGTGCCAAGACTGTGGGAATCAAGCAAAAAAAGAATGTGAAAATTTGAGGTGTAGAAAATGCTGCAAGAGCCGAGGTTTTCAGTGTCAAACACATGTTAAAAGCACCTGGGTTCCAGTTGGAAGAAGGCGCCCCAGGCACCATGTAATGCACCAGATTCCACCCCTCATTGGAAACCCTAAAAGATACAAACAAATCTCACCATTAGGTAATTACCTAATATGGAATCCAATGATAAATTTCTTATGTATCTATCTGCATAAATTAGTATGTACAAGTATTTTATACAGATGTCTGCATAAATTACTTGTACACTTTAATATGTATATTAAAGTATTTACCTAATTGAGTACTGATATGGAATCCGATTGTAGGCTATCGATTTGGATAAATTACTTGTATACTTTAGTATGTACAAATAATTTATCGACTTGGATAAATTACTTGTATACTTTAATATGTACAAGTAATTACCTAATCGATTACTAATATGGAATCCGATGGTGGATTTATTATGTAACCAGTCATCGATCTGTATAAATCACTTGTATACTTTAGTATATGTACAAGTATTTTAATCACTTGTATATTTTAATGTGTACAAGCATTTTATACAGGTGTCAAGTTTCGTATCAAAACCCGTATTTTTTTTATTTTAAAGAGAAAAAAAAAAGGCAAGATTTGCATATCACATACTAGACATTGAATTTTGTTTCAACGAGCAAGAAAAAGTGTATAGTGTTTGTAATATAGCTTACAAACCCTAGAAACTGCTGCATATATAGAGATAAGTACTGTGTTAGGAAAAATTAAATAGTAACACTAATTTTTTAATTTTTTTTTATAAATATGAATATACACTAGGTATTGCCCTTTGATGAACTCCCTGATGCATAATTGAATATAAAAATGCTATATATCTTCTGCAACAACAAATTAGTTATATAATAGACAAAGACAATTCTTTGATTTTCTTGATGAATATAATAAAATTGCTAGCTTTTGCACTCTAATTATAATACTAGTATATAAAGTTAAATACACTATTAAAGAATTTTGATTTATGATCATTTATCTAGCTAAAAGTTATTAGTGACAGAAAATTAGAATTAATGTCAGGACTAGTGAATAAAGATTTTTAGACAGAGAAGTTATAACGAGAGAATAAATTTGTTTGAATATTAGGGTTACAAGAAGGGAATAATCTTCCGGGAGAAACATGTCTTCCGGCGGTTTTCCGATGTGTTCGAGTGAGTTCAATGGACAATGTAGTGGATCAATACGCGTACCAGACATCGGTGAGCATCGGAGGGCATACATTCATCAGAATTCTATACGATCAGGGCCCGACGGCTTCGGAAAGAACCGGACATTTTGTCACTGGAGAGACTTCTTCAGCTGGTGGTGCAGGTTTATTACAACAACAGCCTAATTTTGTTACTAAAACTACTGGTACAACTTCCTTTACTACCACTACAAATTCTCAGTTTTTTCAATACCCTAAATCTTGAAATAATTACAATATTTGGAATTAAATAAAATTTCATAATTGAGATTTAAATTGAATAAATTAAGTTATGTATCTAACTTGCTATATGTATATATGAAGAAATTTGAATTTAATGTTACAATTTGGTAATATTACATACATGTATGTTTCTTTAAATTGCCAAACTATATGTTAGTATAAATTATTGTTTTAATGGGAAGGTGCCTAACAATAATTAGTATAAATTATTATTTTCTAATTCCAAGGAACAATTATTAGCACTTGTATGGGGTTTAAATTTAATTTTTGTGGGGTTAATTTGTGTATAATAATCATGGTTAAGCTTTGTCTTCTTGTGATTCTCTTGATGATTTTTAGAAAATAATTATTTTTTTATAAGTAGTGTATAATGTTCAAATTAAAGCCACTTTTTCACACAGTGTGTCACACAGTAAATTAAGGGCAATGATGAAAACCTAGCTACATTGCTCCATACACCTAGCTATTATTTTACCTATTTTCTTGAAAATTTATTCATATGTATCTAGCTAGCTAGGTTGGTTTGATCAAAATATTTCATTTTGAATGATAAATGGCTTCACTAATGCAGGATGATGTATGTACTAAAATAGTAAAACGGATATGTTGAAATATGTATAATCACGTTCGAATATCTCAACTGACTCATTGAATCACATATGGTGTCTCTTTCGTTAATTTAGTATTACTGATTTTACTTGTGGTTGAAAAGGATTAATTGGTGGGCATCTTGTAATGAAAGGGGCATTATTAATATTTTAAGTAATTAATTGCCTTTTATGCTAAAGGGATTCACACTAACCAAAGGGGAAAAAGAGGGATACCCTCTCAATATCACTACAATGGGGAATATATCCTCAAGTGGTACTTGAGGCTGTAATTTGAAACATACACACATATATATATTTGCATTCATTAATATGTCACTTATAGAAATTATTCTAAGTGAAAATTCCCAACTTTAGGAATTTATTTGGAGTGAATTCTGACTCTTACTCTACTATAATATTCTAGTTCGTTGGAACTACTTTATATGCACATATTCTCATATCACACGTGTAGTGTTAGACGATACTCTCTCCGTTCAAACTTTGCATATATAATTCAATTTTCACGAATTTTAATAAATATTAATTATTTTTTGTATAAATCAGATAAGTTAGTTATGTTTATCTTAAAATATAGTACATATTAAGTTTAAACGAATAAAAAAAATTACATACAAAATTTGAACGGAAGGATTCTACCCACATTGTTTTACTATAATATTTTTTGGCAAAGCAACTTGTCATGGGAAGCAGCAAGCTTTATGCCAATAATGATAGTGATGTCTTCTTTTTCCTTACTATATTATGATAAGAATTTTAACTTCTATATTTCATATTTTTTGTAATTTATGGGCCATGCATGAAGAGCTTTTTAAACGAATAATTTTCATAATAATTATACTCTGATCAGCTTGTTTAATCATTATGTTTGGATCATAATAAAGAGGTGTTGTAAAGTAGTGGCAGCATTTTTTTTGTTTTTGGGGTTAGGTAAAAAATAAGTACTTATTGTACGGTATTTTGGCATGTGGCTTTATGATGCATTCAACAATTTGTACTTGATTTAATCAATTGGGTATTGCATCTAATAGTATATATTAACCAGTTGGAATTGAATTGTAAATTAGACATCTTTTGATTATTAATTTTGATATGCATATAATCAAGTGTGTTTTTACGTGTTGACTAAATTTTTTTAAAGGTCCGATTAAGCATCGATTTTTGAGATAAATTTGATATGCTGAGTAAACTTTCAATTTTTTTGTGAGAAAATTAATCATGAGACGATCTCATAAGTGTCTCAAAGTGCATATATATAAATCAACACGTGTACAAAGATTCTGCTGCATTTCTCAATTTGTAATTTAACATGAATTTCGATTACCAACAAATTTCATTGGGAACCAACTAGTGTACGGTGAAACTAGTCCTTCGAATAAGTCGGAAGCCATAGGGTTTTAGAAAAAATGAAACTAGGGTTACGTTGGTGATAATGAGGCATACTAATGGGCTTTAAAAGCCCATATAAATAAAATAGTTTAGTTTTATGACATAGGCCCACCTAAAATGTTTTTATTAGTAAAAAAATATATTACAAGAACTAAAGAGAGATTATTCAAATCAGGAAACGACAACTAAATGAACATTATTCAAATCAAGGAAGAGTAAAAAGATCCTCAATTTAACGGGACTTGCTGCAATCCGTTTGTAGAAAGTTGATTTGCTTGTTCACCAGACCATACCCTATGAGGTAGCCAGCTTGATGTAAATTTCCGAAAATTGCAATATCTTGAGAGGGAACCACCGTCAAACAAACAAGCCCTTTCTCCACTTCAAGAAAATTGCTCTCATTTGGCAACACCAAATCCGCTCCTTGAAAGTGTGCAGTAATTGGTGGTGAACTAAACTCGCCACCACTTGATAATTCATAGCACAAGTTGAACGTTCCTTGCGTGTCGTTCACTCGGGTCCCTTTGATCGCGTTCGCCAATGTCGTCTCGATGCCCTCATACAGCTCAGCAGGGACAAACGTCAAGGTGGTGCCAGAGTCAATTATAATGTTGCCTTCTTCGGACACTTGCTTCGTACTAGACGACTTGTAGTTGAACCTGTGTCCCAACAGATAAACCTTGTAATGTGAGATAGTAAAAAGTATCGGGAGTTTTGCTCACCAATGGAGTTGACAAAACATTAGGCCCTGCCACAACAGCATCGTTGCCAAAGCTTATCTTGCTTGAAACGTTGAAATTAAGAGGTGTCAAACAGTAAGAAAATCTTCCCCCAACGAAGCTCGCCCGTTGATTGACTATGGACACGGCCCCATTTCCAAGGCCAAAAATTCCCGACCCGATTTCTCTAAAGGTCCCGTCATTGTTCTTTCCACAACCGAACACGAACTTGGGGAAAGTCGCACTATCTCCCAGTGTAAGGGTGTCTGCAGCTAGTTCACCTCGACTGAAAGACCTGTCTCCGTAATTAACTTCATATTGACATACATCACCATCACCACAACTTGAACTTCCTGCAGACAAGCATTGATTCGTCTGGCACGAAACGGGCCTATATGTGGTTGTCGCGGTGGGGTCGAAGAGAGGATAGTTTTGCTTGTAGCAGCTAGTGCATGGTTCACACTGTATCCACGTCAGGTTGCTGCCCGTGTCAGCAATGCTGAGCTGTCGAACAGGTGGCGTCCCGATTTTGTATTCCATTAAGTACTCACCTCCATTAGCAGAGAGGGGAGCTTCTGTAGTTTCGTCTAGGGACTTTGATGAAGACAACGAAAGGGATGATTTACGCGAAAATGAACGATCAAACGCATTTCTTAGACGTTGAAATTGTGTTTTGGTGGGGTCGTGCGAAGGGGAGAGAGGCGAGTCATGATGGATGAGATCAATGGTCACACCACCATTGTTGAGGGATTGAACCAAGGAGATTAAACTAACTATTGTTAAGGAAAGAAGCAAATACAAGGAGTTGTAGTAAGAAGCGATGGATAATTAGCAAGCTTTTGTGATGATGAGAATGTAAGAAATTTTCTACATTTTATAGTCGAATTTTAGATTAAGAAATGTGGAAAATCATTTATGGCCATTTGAAATTTTTGATTGCATAGTATATACTTTAAATGATGAATAATTTTCAGTTACATGTAATAATAAATCAATTCTCATATTTGGCTACATTCACTTGACTGGTTTCCTTCTACAATTATTTGCTCATACTAAAAATATATATTTTTTTTCATTTATCCTAGTGCAAACATTTATGAGAGCAGAAGGAGTAATATTTAAGTTGAGTTTAGTTTGTCCAACCATATTTTTAAATTAATTTTAATTTACACAATACTTTCATTTTAACATTAAACAATTAAAATAATACTATAATTGCTTAAAGTAGCATTTAAAATTCATCTCATACCAAAAATAAGTTATACAGTTTTCAAGAGTTGCATGCAAAATGGAAATATTAGTATATTTTACTGTATGATATTAAGAACAAAATAGAAGTATTTTTTAAATAAAAACCAGAAAATAAATTAATTCATATGTTCAAATTTATCGCAATCCTGAGAGCTACAGAAATTTAGAAAACCAAGCAGATAAATCTAAATTTATACAAATTCAAAGCCAGAATAAGGCAGAGGTTCACTGTGATCAATACTACTCCAGCAAAGCCAGAGGTTATTTTCCACAAATAATGTACTGTTACAAAGGTTTCATTTAAGAAAATTTAATACTTCACATGCCTTGACTTCAAAGAATTTCTTTTCAAGAATCTTTTTTATCCCGAGGGTAATTTGGTTTTGGGACGAGGCAACGTCTCAATCTCAGCTGTCAAAAATTCGCTAAAGCTTCTTTGGTGAAGACTAAAAAGCAGAATCACTGCTCTTACGCTTACCCAGCATCACGTCTTTAGCTTCGTTGATTTTAGAAGCAAGGTAATGGCTACCTCCTGCATCCGGATGGTTGGCTACCATCACTCTTCTGTGTGCTTCTTTTACCTTATCCGCTGGAGTGCTTTCTCTGTTAAAGAAAATAAACTGAGTTATAGATAAGAAAGATGGATGAACATAACATAAGGTATAGGTTGCTCTAATGTTCCACTTTAATCTGGATTGGGATATGCAGAATAGGTAATAGGTGAACAGGACAAGGAAGGTTGCACGAATATTAATGGTGAAAATGATCAAGAAAGCTATCAAACAATCATACAATTTGACTTATCAATGATCTCAAGATATTACAGTTGCAAGATATGATTTAGAACCATGGGGGGAAAGCAATAGTGAAAATATATGCAAGACAACATAGAGCCTACAAAAGCTATCATTGAATAAATTAGACATATGACATTAGATGGTGAGAATTTGGATAGATATCACAAAGAGGCACCAAACGAAGGAATACAGAGATACGAAACTGATAAGTTGCACTGACTCAAGCAATAGCACAATTTAAGCTTCATTTGAGAGCACATGCGATATCAAGGATGTGTTCATACCAAACCATTCAAATTGTTGACTTGAGCTCAACTCAACCAAAATGTTGGAGCTCACTATTACCAAATAAATGAACTCACAAATAAACAAGTTCTTATAATCAGCAAATTTTAGTAGTTTGAAACTAATTAGCATGAAGAAGCTGAGATAATGTAAAATTTTCGAACTCAAAGGGAAACCAAGCAAAGATCAAAACCTATAACCTAGAGTACATTGTGTTCAAACTTCAATGGAAATTGCATGTCAAGAAAAACCCTTTTAGAGGGCGAAATGTCAAGTAAAGTCCTGACATTTTACTAATAATGAAAAGCTTGCAGTGGTAAATGACTAGAGGTCAATTAGTACAAAACTGCAGTAAAAATAGGCCAATATCAACTGCGACACCATGCCAACGAAAAAAAAAATTCACAAAAGGAAGTGGAGTAGCATTTAAATTCATATCCATCACCTAATAGGAGAAAGTTTGGACCTACCTGACTCCAAGAATAAGTGATGCTTCTCTCCGAGTCATCTTCGGCTGAAAACCACCTTCATAGAATTTACGCATTCTAGCAGTCGGTGGCCTTGCCTTGATTGCTTGCCATGCCTGAATGCTATATTTACCAGCTAGGGCAGCAGCAGCAATAGTAAGTCCTGCTATGAGCGGCGTACTCTGTTGGAAAAATCATGTTTCAGTTTCTGATAGGTGGGCATTTGCAATGCTAAAACAGGAAACAGAGTCACCGCTAATAATGACTAAGCAACGAATAAATGTATCAATAAAATCCCTACAGACTGTGATATTGTTATTCTCAATAAAAGTTAGTCATGTTGATATGAACAAGCAATGTTAGTAATACTTGATTTCATACTGTCATATGAATTGAAGACTTGATACTTTCAACATCCAGTAATTAAATTTCCATATCATGAGTTGAAAACAGAATCGACAGAAAAAAACATCAATCAACATATGCATTATCCACTTGAGCAAAATACATTCAGTTGTCTGCTTTCGATTTTCAACAGTAAAAAACATCAAAAGATCACGCTCTAATAGAATAAAAAAAAATAGAAGTTCGCAAGACAAATTTCTACTTCCATAGAGAAAGATAAAGGCATGATCCATCTATAAGTCCCTAAACTATTGAATTTTATTTCGAAGGATCTTATACCTAAGAATAAGGAGCAAAATCCATCGACGGAAAGAATAAACAATAAATGAATAAAATCAACGTATCAATTGCGCAAAACATGAGAAAAAAAAAACATGAATTGCATGAATTAAAAGAAAAGTTCGAATCACTTGTTACCGCCTTTCCAAATAACGTTCTATGACCTAAGAGTTGGTAACACGAAACAAAAGGCTGCAGCGCTCACCATTTCCGATTTCAATACGATCTCAGAGCTTCAAGAAATTAGAATTCCAAGCATTCAAAGTTCTTCTTTTGCCAGTACAGAAAAAATTAGGGTTTTGTTGCTAGGGACATAATATTTGGGGGATTCGTGAAGGCTCGAGAATTAAGCTCGTGAGTTCCACGTGACCTAACTTGAGTACTTTTTTATTTTATAAACTTAATCAATAATAATAATAATAACGAAATCCGAAATACGAGGGAGTGACATCATTTTAATTTTATTTCTACCTAATTGGATAATTATTAAATTCTTGTAATTATTGGGATGAAAATCAAATCAAACTATTCAATACTTTAGCTCTATTCAATATTGATATTAAACAAGATTGAACATGTATATTTGACACAATTTGAAGCTTAGCTCGATTAAAACTAGTTCGAGCTCGATTTATTTAATTATCAAACAAATTCAAACAATAATTTAAAAATTCAATAATATTTCAAATAAACTTGAATAACATAACATTGGGAGAGTTTGATTGAATACGGTTGATAACCTTAAATGCAACAAAACAAAACCATAAAAATGTCAAAAATGAATTTGATCGCATAACCATTACAGGTTCACAGTTTCTCAAGGTCAATGCAAAAGAAATAGCAAGTGGAGAAACAATCTATATTTATTGGGCAATATCCACCTGAAGTTGATAGTAATTCTCAAGTTACGTTTGAAGACTCTGTCAAGAAGAGAGATCTATATCATATCTCAAATGCCGAAATCTAGCGAGCAGCTTCGACTTGTATTCCTCGATTTCCTTAAACTCGCTGGAATCCGGAGTGGATATGATCACAGGTAGTGCTCCAGCTTTATGTAAAGCTTCAACAGCTCCATCTACAATATCAGACAACAAATAAGCTATGGCACCATGAAATAATAACCACTAACATGTCAACGGGCGCGGGTGGGGCAATACAGGACAGCAAGAAAAAAAAAGATACAAGTCTAACCTGACTTTGAGATGGCAGCAAGGGCTTTCAAAGCTTGATTCCGAGTTTTGTCATCTTTAGCACCCACTAACATATTTACGAGCTCATCAGCTCCACCCAGTTCAACTATTTTCATTCTCTTTTGATCTGGGTGACGAAAGAGATGTCATCAAGAACGTTAACTTCAGCTATCAAACAAATTTCATGGAGAAAAGAAGCAATCAGGCTTTCTAAAACCTCATATGCTGTGTAGACGAGGCATAAAAGCAAGTTATCGTATTTGAAACAGTGTTTTTCATTTTTTAGGGAACTATCAACTAATCATTAATCAATACTGATAAGTTTATTTTACTGAAAGGGTTCTCATTTGTTTGAAAAGTCACATAACGAAAAAATAAAAAGGAGACTGGAAATTAATTCATCCTTGGCCTACATGCGCTAGAATAAACCTGTTGTTGCAAATTTGAGCATTACCATCTATTGCAAAACGCGCTAATCTGGATGCTCCCATTCTTTTGAATAAAGGATCCTTCACACGCAAAAGTTGAACAGACTGCTGCATCACATTTTCCCCTGCAGAGGGTTAAAGTTGTAAACATCTAAGTTATGATACCACAGGGCAGAATAACTAGAACAACTGGCTATTCCTTTTTCAATAAACATACCCATGTATGGAAATATGTTGTAGCCGATTACAGTTGCAGAAACAACAAATATAATCTTCAACAGCCCTCCTATTTTCCTTTCTGCCTCCTCCTCTATTGCTTTCTCATCTACTACAATACCATCATAGGAAACTATTTTAGTAACAAGATAAACCATGAATTCATTGAATTCTTACTCATCTCTAAATAACGAACTCTCCATCGAAGTACAAACACACACACACACACAGGCAATGACAAGCAGCACCTACCTCCTTTAAAGGAAGACGAGGAGAAAAATCGAGATCGTACATTCACAGCATTCCTTCTGCATAAATGCTGCATTTTCAGTCAGTAAACATCAAAATAAAACGAAAACATCAAGTTCCACAATCTATTAAATTTATCTAAAAGATCCAGTACAATACACTTTTAAACAGAAGCAACAAGTACAGTAAACTTTCATTCATTCATTCATTCATTAATTTTTTTTTTTTTTTGCCGATAGTCAACTGAAAATCTTCCATTCTGCAACATAATTTATGAAAACAAAAAACCAATCAAAGGCATAACACATTAGCATTATCCGATGCAGCAGTACTAATATCTTAATCTGTCAATTGAGGCCTTCTAATTCTCGATTAAGCTAATGCAAGTGCAAATTTCCTCAAAAACGACAACAAAGAGGAAAAGAGAACAAACTATGGAGCTGGGCGGAGGAATAGTACCTGAAATTTCATTGGTGGTTGTGGTTTCTCATTCTGCAACGCTGAAAATCCACGAGCAAATTTGGGGCCGTTGGCGATTGATTTGGTGTAGACCAGCTTTAGAATGCGATTCATGATTAGTTTGATTATAAAAGTTCAGAAGAAATTTCAGGCAGCGACCATCAACATTTCTGATTTCAAGACGAATCCAGAATTTCAAGAAATGAGATATAAAAATGCTTATCTGATACTGTATGATTTTGTTTCTTTCTTCGGTGATCAAAAACGAAAATTAGGGTTCTTCGTTGTGAATATGAATACTATCACGTGAGAAGCACGTCCCCCTTTTCCTTTTTTTTTCCTCAATAATTTGAAAAAGAATTTCCAAATAATTTATCTCGTAGATAAATTTTGTTAGGTAAAATTACATTAATAACTTGATTTATAATTTATAATTTTGTTAGGTAAAATTACATTAATAACTTGATTTATAATTTATAATTTTGTTTTGGTAAATATTTTGTTCAAAATTCAGGTTTATTATTGATTATATTAAAAGCTTACGCACCATATTTCACACATTTGTTGAAATTTCACATTTTTATAATTTTATTTTTTATTGACAGCAAGCTCTCAATTATTAATAGCAAAAATGACAAAAATCGAGAACATCAACCACAAAATTTTTCCCGAGTAATAACATGTTTGCACAGAATTGGCTATAGATACAAATAAATAAATAATGTAATCAACACATAATTTATTGTAACTCTTTGTCATAATTCACTCAAACAATAGTATTTAGGTCAATTCCAAATATAACAACTTATATCAATACAACATCAAGAATCAAACGTATACAACTAAATTTCTTCATTTCTTCTCTGAATTCAGACCACTTACTGTCATTCTGGTATTGAGATAATCAATTAATTGAACCTTCATTCACATTATAATCGTCTACGGTGGTCGTTTCAACCTTTGGAGGGCCTGAATGTCGCCTAGCCCTGGCCGGAGAAGGTGGAAACGAGAGTCGTTTCTTTGGCAAGGCCGACAAGTCCTTATCCGGTGTGGTACCATTTTCCAACCCTAGTGGACTTGGGGGCTTCGACTTGGCCTTTGCTGAGCGTGTGGGGGCCATATAGCTCGGAATGGATGGAGAGCTAGCCAAGCTCTCGTCGTCTCTTATTGATGAACCACCAATGCTATGCCTCCTATTCCGTTCAGACCGAATGCTGAATACGCTCCTTGAGTCATCATCTTGACTCGTGAAGCTTGTTTTTGGGCTCGCATGTTTCAGTTTCCGGGCCGCCTTTGAAGAGGGGGTGGCTGGCGAGTGGTGGCTAGAAGGCGGCTTTTGGCTTGTTGGTGGAGATGGATTTTCGAAGTTGAGCTGATGACGAGCAAAAGACTTTGTGATTTCTCCTGTGGATAAACGGTCACTGTGGATATCTTTATCGGTTTGAGAATCGAGAGGGCCAGAAGCCATCAATCGTTCTAACCAGCTCCAACCCCAGTGAGGATTGGTAGGGTCCATGAATAGTAAGTTGGTGGGTCTTTTCGATTTCTTCCATGTTTGCTGTTTAAGTGAAATGTTATTGATCTAAATCTGGAATTCGTAATGAATTGATATGATTTAAACATTTCAACTTGAATTTTGGATTAAGAACATCAAACACTACCCACAATAGGTACCTGGTGAGTGTATGAATAAGCTAGCGCTCTTTCCCGTCTCATTGCAGCTTCATACTTATGCAGCAAGCTCGCGTCGGTTTGCTCTTTTGATTGTGGACTATCATTCCATTCCTCTCCCATCTGCACCAGCATCGAGAAGACTATGTTAGTTAAAGGGCCAAAATAGTACCCTCTATGAATAAAAGATCGAATTAACAAGCTAGTTCGTAGAGTGCATAATCCATTTGTGTGTGCGATTGTGCGTATATGGATAGTGTATGGATATTGTGCATTTTTAAAGTGTAAAGTGTTAGTATTTGCTTATAATGAAATAATTGAATCAGTTAAAAGAACCAACTCTCAAGCTCTCCAGCTCTTTGGCACGTTTCTGCAAGAGCTGCCTTTGAAGTGTCTGATTTTCCTCTAACATCCTGATCCTTCTCGATTGAATCTGAGAGTGCACACGCGACAGAGTCTGCAAGCATTTCAGAGTGTTTGCAGTTTGGCGTTTCGCAGTCGACCCATCAACCAGTAATTTCAGTCTAACGAGCCCTCTTAGAGCTCGCAATGCCCTCCTTGCCTGAAATATCACAAATAGAACTTCTGTAAACTATCAACCTCATAAGACCTATTAGAAGCCAGAATAATAGAAATGTTTAGTAGCTAAGGAAATTTTAGAGCATCCTTTTCTACAAACACAGATAACAATCACAAGATAAACATATTCAAGAATACGAATAGTATACCAGGTAGCCACGGAATGTGGTCTGGATTTTGATTGCTGCGATTTCCTCTTTGGATTTCCCTGTAAATTGAGTCTCTGTAGTCGTTCGAATTTCTTTGGAAGCAGCTTCCGGGACAGCTGAAGTTGTAGCAAACGCAGCAGCGTAAGCATGGTTTGTCTGCTCATTCTCCACCTCTTTCATCTTCACCTCTTCTTTCAACAGGGGAACGGGGTGTGGATGAGACACTTGTACGGGCTCCGCAATCGGAGAACCCGAATCTGTTGGCCTTTCATTTTTCCCAAACCACTTTTTCTTTGCTTTCTGAAATCAAGAACCAGAGCAAAAATCAATGGGATAGTTAATTATAGGAAGAACAAATTGTTACTGTATATAACAAACCTCATCTTTCTTTCCCTTAGAATTTGTGCTCAGGGCCCTCTTTACTGAAGAAAACCAGCTTCCTTTCCTCCCCATTCTTCCCTCGCTCCTCAATTTGTCCTTTTCGGTTAATGCCCAGTTCGATATGTGAGTAATCGGATCAAGATAGATGTCGAATCGGGCCTAAAACTCGATTGTGTGCATATGTCATTATTAAGAGACACAACACAAAATATATCCGGTTAACAAAATTAACAAACACATAAGCACCAACCCATAATTATCATCAAAATCCAGTTTTTTTGAAGAATCATAATCTTGAAATCACAACCGAGATTAACATGAATATAACAATGTCCATTATATATCCAAACAATTATCAAATGTAATCACTTTTCAGATTCTTTGAAATTAACAAACACATAAGCATCCAACCCATAATTATCATCAAAATCCAAATTTTTTGGAGAATCATAATCTTGAAATCACAGTCGAGATTAACATGAATATAACAATGCCCATTAAACATCTAAACAGTTATCAACTTTTCAGATTCTTTGAAATCAATGATCTACTCCAATTCCACTAGTGTCACACCGACACATCAACATTTGTAAACAAAAGCACAAAAACTCAAAGAATTCGAACAACAATATATCAAAAAACAAAGTTCCCATAGTTTGAAATCAGATTAACAAAAATCACCTGAAAAAGGAGTTCCCCAGATCTCCGTCAATCACACTGTCTTCGCAGCGAAGTCCATTGTAGTCCAACTACACTATAAATTCATGCTGAAAAGAAGCAGAATCGTTATAAAATTTTCCTGATTTTGCCAAATTTAGGGAGTGTGAGTAAAAAATCCAGATCTTAGCGAGGAACAAATTCAACGGAAGGGAGAACATAGGCGAATTCACAACTTCACAGCTGGTTTTGCTACCGTGGGACCCACATTTAGAGGTGGGTGGGGCCATCTGGGTACCCTTTTTTATTTTTGGGCATATGATATTCATGATATGTTCAAATTGACATTGGTTTTGTTGGTTTCTAATAAATTATTTGTCGGTTTGATTTATTGTTTTGTAATTTGTAGTTGCCAATTGTACTCATGTGGTTGTATCAATTTTCAATTTTGGTATAATTCATTTATCAATTTGTAAATTGTAAAAAAAAAATAATGTAAAATTACGATCTACCTACGTACCATAAATGTTTGTATCACAAAATATACACACGTTTAAAAAAAAAAGTAATAGATGAAGTGTTGAGAGTGATTGAAATAAGTGTAAAAATAATGATATTTTGTGTTGTGAATATTGTGAAAGTGAAATTTATGAAAAAGTTTCCTTTTTAGAATATGTAAACAACGGTGGAACGGACGAATAAGGTAAGTGTACAAACAATTGTGAGATGGAGGGAGTACTCCATCCGTTACTATGTCCCAAAAAAGTTTGCAAATTTTGTTGGGTACGTAGTTTTTTAGATATGTAATGATTAGAGTATTGATAAATAATTTTGTAAACTTATAAGATAGTAGGATTAGGTAGGGGTGGGCACATCATGTGACACATTCTCTTGCTAGGAACTCTCGACGATTTGAGAGTTCTCATAGTTGGGTTGAGCCTCTAGACTTTGTGGATGGCCGGCTCGATTCTTGTTGTTTTGGGATTGACCCAATCCTAATCCAACCTCTATCAATTCATCTCAATCTAAATACAAATCCAAATATCAATATACACCTACACTTATACACCTATTATCACATCACTCTTGATATGACATAAAGTTACATACACCACTACTTCTCAATACTTAACTAAACACAACTTACACACACAATTACTATTCATGGATTACCCCAATTTACCCTTTTTCAATCACAATCTCAAACCAAACACAGGGACGGTGTCTAATCCAACAATATAAGACAAACTTATATTTATATAAATAAATATTTCAAATTTGAATTGTTATCTAGCTTGACATTAAGGCCTCTAAGTGCAGGCCCAAATACTCTTGACTTGCAAAAGCCTGTCTCTTTACCAATAATTTCGCAAGGAAAATAGTACTCCCTCCGTCCCGTGATTACTTGCACACTTTTTTTATTGGGACGTCCCAAAATTACTTGCACACTCTTTATATGGAAATACCCCACAAAATTAATAACCTCACAACATCATTTTATTTTCAAATTTGCCACTATTTTTTTTTCATACATTTCACTTTACACATCATCAAATTATCTAAAATACCCCTCTTTTATCTTACATCATCAACTACTAAATTCACTTTTCTTAAACAACGTGCCGGTCAAACCGTGCAAATAATCTTGGGACGGAGGGAGTATAAATTATAAAGTAAATAATGTCAATTATGAACAATAAAATCCATTGTCGTCCAGTGGTTAGGATATCTGGCTTTCACCCAGGGGACCCGGGTTCAATTCCCGGCAATGGAACTAATTTTTAATATTTTAGTTTTATATTTTAGTTTTTAAATACATAAAATTTAAATAAAAATAAAGACCAAATGCAATAAAATTTATGAAACGGTGGAAGTATATTCTGAAGAATGTATCGATTTGGGCCAGACGCCATGAAACACTCCTCCACAACATTTGAAATAGAACTGCAATATCTCTTAATAACAGCCACTGCATGAGCGCATGGAAAACCGGTGACTTGCCATTGAAAACATGTGCATATATTGCACTGAAGATCAACTGTGACTCGTTCAGTTTTCGTGTTTAATGAATTAAGTCAACTAATCCTTGGCTAAAAATATCTTTCACATAAAAAAAAAAAAAATTTACTCAAAATATTAATATACACAATACACATCATCATTACCCATCAACACACTAAAATTCACATCATCATCATTATCCATAATTCATCAACAAAACACGTTAAAAATAGACACATTAACAATAAAAACTATATTTTCTCTGTTTTTTATTGAAATTAAGAAAGGATATATATTGTCAAGTATACCTTAAATAATAAAGAATATTTCTAATCACATTAATTCTGAAAAGCACATTTTCCAAAGTATACCTTAAATAATAAAGAATATTTCTAATCACATTAATTCTGAAAAGCACATTTTCCATAATGCACATTATTTTCTTTAAATAATAAAAGTAAGCTAAAAATTATGAAATTTTCTCAAATTAAAGGAATGGCATAATTGAAATAGACAATACAAAAAAAATTAAAATATTATTTAATTATGTACAAAAGAAAAAATCTAAAAATATCATTTATTAAAAAAAATGAAGGGAATATCAATTGGTATATAGGAAAGATTTACATGTTTTTTATTTCAAAGAACTTCCTTCCCACACTTTATACAATACTTACATATTCCCTTTGTTAAAATGTTAAATAAGAACATTAATTATTCAAAAGATAGGCACTTAAAAAAATTGAACTTTTATATGTATAAAGAGTTGAATATATCAAAAAACTGAAATATTATTAATAGAAAGTTTAAAATGCTTACGCGTCGTCTTGTCGTAGTTTCCAAAATCTATCGCATAAATATTTTTTTGTAAGATTTTGTTAAAATATGGCAAATATTATGTTTATTTTCACCCTAGACGCATTTATCATGTAGCAACTTATCTGCAGCCTCCAAGACTATACTAGCAATTAAAATCATATTATAAAATTCGACAAAAATGTCAGAAAATAATTCAAAATTTTAGCAGTTTTTTTTTTTCATAAAACAAAAAAATATATATGTGGTAGAAAAAATTAATCTTCATACAGATGATAATCTTGTATGCATGAATACGAAATTCTTAAGTACTGGAGTATTTAAATTTATATACACATATTTATAATTTTTGTAAAATTCACTACTACAAAAATGGCATTTCTTGACATTTAAAATTGTATTTATAAACCACTTTTCAATACACTTTATTTATAATGACATTTCTTTAAAGTGTCCTCTAAGTTAATGTAATAATAGGTATGAATGTATTAATACATTCTTAAATGTCATGAATATGTAGTTTAGCCTACACTTAATTAATCATATAAATTGTTAATATTAATTAATAGTACAATATTAAATGTCAGAACAAATTATTATTAATATTATTTTTAATTATCATTATTTTTCTATTTTAATTAATACTACATTATTAAATGTCAAGATACATTCATTTTAAAATCCATTTATTATTCCCATAAAAAAAACTCATTTATTATTATTTTGTAATATTAATTAATAATACACAATTTAGTATCACGATAGTTTCATTTATATATATTAATTTCAATTAGACTAATAACAATAATAAAAATTTATAATAATATTAAAATAATAAATAGTAAATTAAAAAAATATTCTTACGCATGAAATAATATTGAAAATCACAATAAATTAATGGCACATTTTACTAGACACAAATACTTGATAATATTTTGTGAAATTACATCAAATAAATTCTATAAAATTGTCAATATAATCTTTGCCTAAGTCATTTCTAGAAGAAAAAAACGAAATTCTAAATTGAGGCTCTTAAACCCTCAAGTCTTTAGGAATAACTAATCAATTGATCTCCATCCTTGAAAATATCCAGGTATTCTCGCTCTTACCTACAAAAAAAACAATTTTTTTCATAAGTTCAAGATATTGTAGAAACATGATTTGAGAACATAAAATTAATTGTAAATTGGAACAAGAAGATTTTAGAATACATCACACGTCAATCTTTCACATCAATTGAACTCGTTCTAAGTTTAAAGGCGGTCCCAAACACTTTTAATAAGAAATTCCACCCTCTATTTAAAGAAAGAAATGAATATAATAGGTTTACCTCGTGTCATTCATATGATCTCTAACTATAATAATAATAATTTCGTTGCTTCTTGTTGCAATTGTACCTAAGAATTGGGTAAACATGTGACCAAATTCATTAAATTCTAAGTTTAAAGGCGGTCCCCAAATACTTTTGATATAAGTGGACCTCCATGAGCAATTCCATCACCTATTTAAAAAAAAAAAATATATATATAATAGGTTTACTAGCTTTCATTCATGACCTAAGAAATGGGTAAACATGCTGCTCTAATGTCGTTCTAAGTTTAAAGCGGACTTGTTACCTTTCTAGTGTTCATAGCTTCATTATGACTACTCGCAACCTTGCTAGTGTTCGCTTCATTCATCATCTCGTGGATGACTACTCTGACTACTTGCCACTAGTAGCATGTTCATAAACTGGTGATGTGATACATATCTGGGATTTGTTTATCTGCACATTAATTATTAATTCTTTTTATTTATCTGCACATTAATTATAAATTCTTTTATTAGAGTTACAACAATATTAACAATTAAAGAAAAATCTACAAAGAAAAAGTGTTTACTTGTTGTTAATGATATTATATTTATGAAAGAAAAAGTGTTTACTTGCTAATGATACTATATTTAACAAAGAAATATAGATAATCAATGAGTTTTTTCCTTTATATATGCATCGATGAAGTCTCGAATGCTCTTTAGTTCCAAATGTCATTGCTGCAAATTACAGAATATTAACAAAGAAAAATTACACAATTATAAAGAAAGAGTGGTTGCAAAATTGACTCACCTCCAAGACTAAAAATTTTTGGTGTCCTTTTTTTTCCTTTTACTAGCTATACCTGTAAAACAAATTATTATCTTCTGCACAAACAAAACAAACATTGTCTATACACTCCCAACCATATACTAGATTGTATCCATAGATACATAGTGTATTAACATTGATGATTCACCATATATTACTCGATTATCTAGTTGTCATCCATTTTCTAATGGAGATAAATATTGTATTAACCATATATTACTCGATTATCTAGTTGTCATCCATTTTCTAATGGAGATAAATATTGTATTAACATTGATGATTCTAATGCATATTGGACTAGTAAAGATATTGATATTACCAAAATGAGAAACTAGAAATGACATTATTCAAAGGTTGGAAACTCTGTTCATTATTCAAAAGGTTGGAAACTCTGCAGGTATACACTTTAAGTGTCAAACCTTAAGAATTTGAAATACTCACTCAATCACTTTCTAGTTCAATAAATATTCTTTGCCTGATTAAGAAAATATATATCTATAGACACAAGGAGTACATATACATCACAATATACAAGTTCGGATTGCCAGAAACCAAGTAATTTGAGCCAAAAATAAAAAGCCCATTGACATGGATATCAAAAGCATACAAAAAAAAAAAAAAAAAAGATCAGAGCATATCAAATCAAATAGGTGTTCTATATATCCAGTAGAAAAATTAACAAGAATATGTAATTTTCGAACAACAAATACAAATTGTTTAATAAAATAAACACTCAAAAGGAAAGGAGATAAATCAACTCAAACGTGAATACGTACCTCATCAACTATTTGTGATTCTACCTTGAGTAAATCTAAATCTTGCTCCTAAAAAAAATCAATTAACTCAAAAACATTGATTATGCGTAGAATTCATTTTGAAAACTTAAGTGCCAGCAAAATTACCTTCAACTTGTAAAAATAGGTTTTGATTGACAGTTTAAAAAAAGAGATTTTGATTTTCTCATTACCTTGTAAACGTCGATTGTTCGTGGAAGAAGGTCTAGACCACGATCCATGATTTTCTTTTTCATTGTTGGAGGGTGTTTTTTCTTCAAAATAATATTTATTAAATAATTTAATAAATAATTAAGCTTTAAAAAAGAGATAATTAATAATTAAGGATACGCCATATTAACGCAATAATATTAAAAGAGATAGGTCATTTAATTTTTTTTATTATTATATTAGATATTAACTAAATAAATAATCAATTAAGCTATTGAAACAGATAAAGTTTTTCAAATTTTATCCTAATGAATTATATATATTAACAAAGATAATAATATTTAAGACATGATATCCATCTCAAAATGAAGTTCTCGTATTCATTTTTATTTTGTTTGTCCAATAATATAGTTTCATTTTACGATTGAATCGCTTAAGATCGAACAAAAAGGGTTAAACCCGTGAAAATCGACTATAACGATTTGACCGCCATTCAAACCGATTCAACCAATTACACAGTGAGCAAGTGTTGTGCACCAGTTCAAAATCGGATCGGGATCGAAATTTACCTAGATGGGTGGACTAGAGACCGGACCGGTAAATTTTGGGTATTCCTTAGACTATTATTCTATTTGTAGGTAGAGATGTATATTGGGCTAGTCCTACCCTACAGGCAAGGACAAAAATATCGGTGTCGGTGGAAATATGGAGACCTTAAATTTGTGGAAATATTGATGGATATATCAATATCGAATATCGATATCGGTAAATTTTAAAAATTGTGGAAAATTAATAACTAACTTTTAATACATAAATTCAAAAAAACAATTTAAATCTATTTACATCTATGATAAATTTATATAAAATATAACATACAATGTTATTTCATATGATATTTTTTGAAATTTATCGATATTTTTCAATTTTTTTCCAATATTTTTCGATATTCTTTCGATATTTTACCGATATTAGTCTCGATATTGCTATTGAATATCGATTTTTATCAATATTTTCGATTATTTTTACAAATATCGTGGAAATATTGTTTCTTCTCAATATCGATATTGGTGACTGCGAAAAATAGATATATCACGGATATATCGGGGAAATTTCCGGATATTTTTGTCCATGCCTACAAGCTACAGGCCAGGGCCTTAACCGATTCATACTTAACGATTCAACCGATTACACTGTGAGCAAGTGTTGTGCACTGGTTCAAAATTCGATCGGGATCGAAATCAACCCAGATGGGTGGATCAGAGACCGGACCGGTAAATTTTGGTCCAGTCCGGGTTTGGACCGTTTCAGATTTGATTTTTTTTTCCGTTTTGGGTATTCCTTAGTCTATTATTCTATTTGTATGTAGAAATGTTCTAAAGAAATAGTTATACACATTGATCAAGTTGATCTTAGAATAATTTATTTTTCTATGTTCTAAAAAATAGTTATACCCATTGATCAAATTGATCACAATTGTGCAAGAATATATATATTAGCAATAGTTATTTAAAATAAGTAAAAAAGTAACTTAAGAAAATAAGAAATTTAAAAATAAATCAAAAGAAAATGTAATCCCATTAATAAGTGAAAATAAAATAAATTTCAATGAAAATTTTGTCAGATCCAAAAGTAATCATTTTAGAGTTAAAGATAGTTTTATATATTTCATAGGAATTCGTCTAAATGTATATAAGTCTTTGATGCAGATAAATATGTCGCTCTTTGAGAAGTCGCCACGTGGAAACGGGATAAATTATGACAGTTATGATTAAGTTAATACACCGAAGATGCAAGGTTAATATACCCCTGGGCTTAAGCAGGGAAATTAGAGAAATCAGGGTGATTGGGCCCTTAGCCCATATTCGGAGAGATTAATAGCCTTTGGGCCTGAAAGGATCCGGCCCAAACAAAGGACGAATAGTCCATCTTTCCTAGCCAAGTCAAATGAATGGGTCAACCCACGAAGATAGGGAGCGGATATGTTGAAGAACCAAGTCTCCAGGTAAAGTGAGACCGATTCTTTAGGGAGTGGGCCAAAGATATAGGGAGAACGAGTCTTTCCCCCTCCGGAAAGGGGGGCCAGGTATAAAAACAGGTTATTTCCATATTCTTACTTACGTTCTTTTACATAATATACATACTTTTATGAAATACACACTGAATTGAGAGAAAACACCACTGTGTTCGCCGGAATTTCCCTAGACATACAGAGGAATTCCTCTTTGATTTCTCCTACGATCGAATCTGACTTGAGCGTCGGAGCTTCTACGCCGGAGTCCCCCTTCGGTGTATTTTTGCAGGTCATTTTCGGATTCTCAAGGAGATTTACTTGAAGATTGCCAAAGACAAACGGGTGATTCAATTCGAGATTAGCAGTGCTCGTAGAGGAACGGCTGATATCCGAAGGCGTTCTTTTTCGACGCATCAACTGGCACCGTCTGTGGGAACATTTCTAGCTAAGGCGTGAGAAAAGTTCCGTATTAAATGGGTGGAGGGCAAGATTTGACGAAGCAGACTAAGGAGAAAGGAGATTCCACTCCTCTTCCCTTTCCTCCGCCCCCACCAGGTTTTCCCGTGAATAGAAATATGGGGAAACAACCTGTAAATCCTATAGTGGAAGATATCCCTCCCGTTCAGGAGGGGAACACGGCGGGTACTTTGGAAGCTTCGGGAAGTGGTACAGATAAGGATACTCCGCAACCCAACGCTCAACCGGAACTCTTCACTGTCTCCCAAGACCAATTGGACGTGATGATAGAGCAGGCAGTAGAAAGGATAATTACATCTCGTGGACTTCGCCCTCCTGGACCTACTCCACCAGTTAATGAAAGAACAAAGCAGAATCCTCTGGAACATGTCATCGATTCGGCTCCAGTCCCTTCTAAGAATGAAGGATTCCCTCAGGATCAGGAAGGAAAAGCGCCTTCTCAAGCCGAGAGAAGTGTTCTTGATCGCCCTCCCAGGAGGGATACAGAGAGGATCCCTGGTGATACCATTCTGGATACAGGGATAGGAGAAAGTACGGATGACACTTACCACGGAGCGGTTAGTGACCAAATACAGGCTTTACGGAGAGAGATGAAAGACATGCAGAAGCATATGATTGACAACGTAAGTAAACCTTCTTACGTTACTGGTTATCAATTTTCATCCAATATTTTACAAGATGAACTGCCTCCTAATTTTAAATCTTTAAATTTCGAATATGATGGTACCACGGACCCGTACGAGCATTTGATGAGGTTCGAGAACGCCGCCCTATTGCACCGGTACGGAGAGGGCGTCAAGTGCAGGGTATTTCTGACTACCCTATCTAAAGCGGCACAACAATGGTTCACCCAGCTAGGGCCAGATACTGTTCATTCATGGTCGGGGTTCAGTGAACTATTCCTGCACCAATTTGCCAGCGCTAGGAGGCAACCTAGGGCCACCCTCACCTTGTTTAACATGCGACAAGGGGAGAATGAGAGTCTTCGGGCTTTCCTGAAAAGGTTCAACCAAGCGGCCTTAGAGGTACCTACAGCTTCTTCGGAGGTCAAAATCAATGCTCTCACTAATGGGCTAAGAGACGGAGACCTGTTTACGTCTCTAGCCAAGAAGCCAGTACAAACCTTCGATGAATTACTAAGGAGAGCAGAGAAATACCTCACCCTGGAGGAGGTGAGGAAGGCTAAGCGATCGGAGACCAAGACAATAGTGAGTAATGGAGAACGGAGAAGGGAGATAGTGCCGAGGAGGCCCAGTCCAGAAAGACACCGGAGTGCGAGGGGGCTGGGAAATGTAAAAGGAGAGGAAGCTGCGCCCTGGAATTCCAGGGGAAGGATAAGGAGGTATACCCCTCTGAGGATCGAGCCGGCAGAGGTTTTAGAAGTGGCGGGGGACCATCCCGATATGAAGTTCCCCTACTCACGAAACAGGGGCCCTCAGAATCCCAAGTCAGACAGATTCTGTAGATTCCATAATGACTATGGTCACGACACGAATCGATGCTGGCACCTAAAAGACGAAATAGAAAGAATGATTCAAGCAGGCCACCTAAAGGAATTTATTTTCAGGGACCGACAAGGTCCCAGAGGGCAGAAGAGAAAAGACATTGAAGGCAAGCCAGAGGAAAATAGAAGAGAACAGAGAAAGAGCACGGAAGATCAACCACCCCCTCCTCAAAAGAGGGGAACTATTCATATGATTATGGGTGGCCCCGCTGACGGAGATTCCTTTAGACAAAGGAAGCAGAGCGTCAGGTCATTGAAGAGTGGAAGAGACATGGAATGCCGTGAAATAGGGAAGATGACAACAGCTCCTGATATCCATTTCGGACCAGAAGACATTGGAGAACCCAGAGAGATACATAATGATGCCCTCGTCATTACCACGGATATAGCGGGATATGATGTGGCCAGGATCTTTGTAGACACGGGAAGCTCCGCTGATATCATGTTTCTAGCGTGTTTTAAGAAGATGGAATTAAACATAAAACTCAGACCAGTGGAGACAGCTCTCTATGGATTCTCAGGGGGTGCCATTCAACCCCTTGGTTCAGCGTTATTACAGGTAGGGTTGGGAACCGCTCCTAACCGACGCGTGCAGGTTATAGAGTTTTTGATAGTGGATGTCCCGTCATCATATAATGTGGTGATGGGAAGACCAAGTTTGAATATCTTTCAGGCCGTGATTTCCACCTTCCACGTGAAGATGAAATTCCCTGCCTCGGGGGGTGTGGGAGAGATATGTGGAAACTAGTACCAGGCAAGGAAGTGTTACGTGGAATCGGTCAAGATAGCAGACAGGGCCGTATTTCGAGGGATGGAGAGATTTAAGGGTGAAGACCCTGAGTTGAAAAAACAGAAAGTGGGTGAACTAGTGCAAGAGCAACCCAAAGCCAAAGTAGATGAGGAATTAATGAACATCGAGCTATACCCAGGAAAAGAGGGATTCACAACCAGGATAGGTACACACATGAACCCTGAGCTCCAGGGAAAGATGATACTCGCCCTCCAGGAGAATGCGGATATTTTTGCTTTCACGGCGACGGATATGACAGGTATCCCTCCAGAGATAGCAATGCATTACCTTAATGTGGATCCCAAAGCTAGGACAGTGAAGCAGAAGTTGAGGAACTTTGGTAAGGAGAAAAACCTCATTGTGAAAGAGGAGATCGATAAGCTGTTGAGTGCAGGGCATGTGAAGAGGGTGCAGTTCCCGGAGTGGCTGTCAAATGCGGTGCTAGTATCTAAAGGAGCTGGCAAGTGGAGAATGTGTATCGATTTTAGAGATTTGAATAAAGCATGCCCAAAGGATCACTATCCCCTGCCCCGGATCGACCAGTTGGTAGATGCCACGTCTGGGTTTGAATTACTCAGCATGATGGATGCGTACCAAGGGTACCACCAAATCCAGTTGAACCCCCTTGATATACCAAAGGTATGCTTTATAGCGACATGTGGTACTTTCGGTTATGTACGTATGCCTTTTGGACTAATAAATGCAGGAGCTACCTATCAAAGAATGGTAGACTCGGTGTTCCGAGGGCAGATAGGCAGGAACATGGAGGTTTACGTGGATGATATGCTGGCTAAAAGTGTCAAGGCAGAGGGACATATTGACGACCTGAAGGAGATATTCCAGGTAATCCGAGAGAATGATATTAAATTAAATCCAGCTAAATGTTCTTTTGGAGTAGGGTCAGGGAAATTCCTGGGATATATGGTGACCCAAAGAGGGATAGAAGTTAACCCTGCTAAGGTGAAGGCGGTGCTCGACATGCAACCCCCTCGAAATTTGAAGGAATTGCAAACCCTGAATGGTAGGATCGCGGCTCTTAGTAGATTCATATCAAGGTCAGCAGAAAAGAGCCACCACTTCTTCCGAACATTAAGGAAGGGGTCGAGGTTCGAGTGGGACGACCAATGTCAGAAAGCTTTCGAGGAACTCAAGCTTCACCTTGAACAACTTCCGAAGCTGACAAAACCCTCTCAGGGAGATGTATTGCTCTTATATCTTTCGGTGGGGGAACACTCCCTGAGCACCGCCCTGATGAAAGAGGAAGGTTCTGCACAACAACCTATATATTACGTGAGCAAGGTCATCCAAGGGGCAGAGATCAGGTATTCAGAGGTGGAGAAGGCAGCCCTGGCGGTGGTGGTAACGGCTAGGCGATT
Organism: Galeopsis tetrahit; assembly: GCA_963675135.1. NCBI lineage: Eukaryota > Viridiplantae > Streptophyta > Magnoliopsida > Lamiales > Lamiaceae > Galeopsis > Galeopsis tetrahit. The sequence goes on from OY776121.1 coordinate 94,689,115, forward strand.
ACGCCCCTATTTCCTGTCCTATAAAGTTATGGTGCGAACCAACTTCCCTTTGAAGCAGACATTGGGGAGAGCAGACTTATCAGGTAGAATGGTCAGATGGGCAGTGGAATTACAGGAGTATGATATTGATTATGAACCAAGAAGGGCCATCAAAGCCCAAGCTTTAGCAGACTTCATTCAAGAATCTACCAGAATGGAGGAGGAACAAGGTTGGAAGGTGTACGTTGATGGTTCAGCTTCGGCTGTAGGATGTGGAGCAGGGATAGTGTTGGTTGACCCTGAGGGCCAAAAAGTACAGGTAGCCATCAAGTTCTGATTCTCAACCTCAAACAACGGTGCAGAGTATGAACCCCTGATTAGAGGGGCGAACATAGCAGCAGAGTTAGGGGCACAAAAAGTCACCCTATACTCCGATTCACAGTTGATAGTACAACAGGTCAAGGGGGAGTATCTCGCCAAGGATGAAAGGATGATCGCCTACCTAGAACAGGTAAAGAAGTTAAAGAATAAATTCCAGACCTTTGAAGTAATACATGTACCAAGAGAAGAGAATGAAAAAGCAGATGGGCTATCTAAGCTGGCCAGTTCCACTGAATTTGAGGGACATGGAAAAATAACCTTGTTAGTGGCGGACCAGTTAGCCACTGAAGCCCTGATCGGAGAAATAACAGCAGGAGATAATTGGAGGAGAGAAATATGGGAAGAGCTGAAGAGAGGACAAGTAGCTCCAATGTCCAGAGAAGCTAAAGCTTGGAGAAGGAAATATTGTATCTTGGGGGACCAATTATATAAGAGATCCTTCGCTCAACCTTATTTAAAATGCCTTTCGAAAAGAGAGGCAGAGCTAGTGATTAAGGATATTCATGAAGGTTGTGCGTCTAGCCATGAAGGTTATCAGACTATGGTGAAGAAGGTATTTAGAGCGGGTTTCTACTGGCCCAATATAATCAGAGACGCTAGGGAATATGTGAAGAAGTGCGAGAAGTGTCAGAAGAATGGACCCTTAATACGGGTACCTGCAGAGGAGATGGGGGCCATGTACTCGCCCTGTCCCTTTGCCAAATGGGGAATAGATCTAGTCGGACCCTTTCCCCTAGCACCTGGGGGAAGGAAATTTTTGATTGTGGCCGTGGATTACTTTAGTAAGTGGGTAGAGGCAGTACCCTTGGCCAAGATAGAGGAAGATAATGTAATTCTTTTTCTGGCTAGACATATTTGTTGCAGGTTTGGAGTGCCCAGAATCTTGGTCTCTGACAACGGGACACAATTCAATGGGGAGAAGGTGAGAAAGTGGTGCGAAAGATGGAATATCATACAGAGATTTACTTCGGTGGCCCATCCACAAGCCAATGGACAAGTGGAAGTTAGAAATAGAATCCTAATAGATGGCATCCGAACGCGATTGCAAAAAATAGGAGGAGGATGGGTGAAGGAGCTAGATAATGTTCTCTGGTCTTATAGGACCAGTCCTAAAACAGCCACAGGGGAATCTCCCTTTTATCTGGTGTATGGAGCAGCGGCGGTGATACCTCCCGAGGTCAGGCTTGCGTCACACAGAATTACATATTTTGAAGAGAAGAAGAATGAAGAGCTGATGAGGGAGGCCCTGGACCTGGTAGAGGAAGAAAGAGAGATGGCAAGATTGAAAGCAGAGAGATATAAAAGCAGGATCAAGGTAGCTTATGATCGCAGGGTGATGCCTCGTTCCTTTAAAGCTGGAGACTTAGTGCTTCGAAGAGCAGATGCCTTGAAAAACACAGGAAAGATGGAAGCTAATTGGGAAGGTCCCTACAAGGTGATACAGGTACTAAAAGGCGGAGCATACAAACTCCAGGACATGACAGGAAAAGAGATATTGAGGCCATGGAACGTGTGCCACTTGAAGAGATTTTATGTTTGAGGAAGGTGTTATTCCTTTACCATCTTTCCCTTTATGAACAATTTTTATGATTACTTTTCATTCGAATAATTGCTTCACCGGCACTCTTTTTCCCTCTACGTGGGTTTCCCCTTGGGGTTTTACCACGGAGAGGTTTTTAATGAGGCCGGCATAGGTTCCCCTTATTTGCCTATGTTGATAAACATTTTGAATCAATGGAGCATAGTTTTTGGAAAATTTCAACAATTGCCTTTAATGCATGATTAATGTGGTGATGAGATGATTTTTATATTCTGATTCTACGATGAGATGACCCTTATGCATGTCGATTTTATGATGAAATATTTCTCATATATTGAATATTGTGCTGAGATAACTGCCAAATGTCCATGTAATGAGTATGGAGATAATAAATGCGTTCAACATAGGATGATAGATATGCTGCAGAATAGAGAAACATATACCGATTCACAAATATTTTACCTAAAGATAATTCCCAAAGTTTCTATACGCGACAGCCTCTAAAGCTAGGGGGAGTAGGGGGTATGGTAGCGGAAGATGTGATTAACCTGCCAATAATCCCTAAGAACTCTTACGAGTATAAACAACTTCAGGGAGAGTATAATCCCTAAGAACTCTTACGAGTATAAACAACTTCAGGGAGAGTATAATCCCTAAGAACTCTTACGAGTATAAACAACTTCAGGGAGAGTATAATCCCTAAGAACTCTTACGAGTATAAACAACTTAAGGGAGAGTATAATCCCTAAGAACTCTTACGAGTATAAACAACTTAAGGGAGAGTATAATCCCTAAGAACTTCTACGAGTATAAACAACTTCAGGGAGAGTATAATCCCTAAGAACTCTTACGAGTATAAACAACTTCAGGGAGAGTATAATCCCTAAGAACTCTTACGAGTATAAACAACTTAAGGGAGAGTATAATCCCTACGAATTCTAACTTTTGGGAGAGTATAATCCCTAAACATTCTAACTTTTGGGAGAGTATAATCCCTACGAATCTTAACTTTTGGGAGAGTATAATCCCTACGAATCTTAACTTTTGGGAGAGTATAATCCCTACGAATCTTAACTTTTGGGAGAGTATAATCCCTACGAATCTTAACTTTTGGGAGAGTATAATCCCTACGAATCTTAACTTAAGGGAGAGTATAATCCCTACGAATCTTAACTTAAGGGAGAGTATAATCCCTACGAATTCTAACTTTTGGGAGAGTATAATCCCTAAACATTCTAACTTTTGGGAGAGTATAATCCCTAAGAACTTTAACTCCAGAGAGAAACTAGAAGCATTATCAAGTCATCAAGTAAGTATAGAAACATAAACCCTATATTCTCACTTAAGACTTCTTTGTGAGCTTTAGAGCCTTTACGCGTCAAGAAAATGCTGAAAACATACTAAATTCATAAGAAAAGAAAGAGCAGGGTAGGAACCACATTATGTGTCTAAACAGCAGAGATATAGATATATATGTATACGCATGCCAGGGAATAATACGCAGGTACGACGTGGAGCAAAAGTAAAGCAGGAATATTCAAGACCTAAGGCACCATGCCTAGGCCCTCCACAAAAAAACCCCGGAGTGTGGAGTCTCCGGAAAATACCAAAAAGGGCCTTAGTGGCCTTAACAAAATAAAAACTGTTTTAAGAGTACCAAAGTGATATCAGAGATTTAAAGTTATGAAGAAAGGGGAATGTCACTCTTCCCCCCAAGACCTTCTCTTGTCTCCTCAACTCGCCCATTGGAGTCACCTCCCTCCACCTTCTCCATCAGAGCGCCTGCTGCCACGGTAGCCACTGGAGTTGGGTTGTCCACATGAATAGGGAAAGCCATATCCTTTGCCGGTACAAGATCATCCAAGTTCAAGGCAGCATCTTTCAGTTCTAAAACTGCTTTCCTCATCCCAGGTAACCACCAAGGGGTATTGATGTCCTCCTTAACATCTCCAGGGAACTTGGGGGGAGTATCCAGTTCGTCCAACCAAAGGGCACGAGTATACTGACCATTAAATCCTGGAGCAAAATGTTCAGCTACGGCGTTAGAAAACCCATGGTCAATGAAATGGGGGATGTATGCTCCCATTGCTCCTAAAAAGCTGCTGCTCTGAAGAAAGGCCTCCAACCACTCCCGATGCAAGGTACCTAGAAATTTTTGACCTATGGCAGAGGTAAACAGGGACTCTATACATAATTTCATACCAGCCAGAGGAAGAGTAACCTCCAGTTGTTCAACCCGTTTACCAAACTCTTTCTTCAATGAGGAAACCTCCTCCGATAACCGGGTCTTCTCTGACTGAAGTGCCTTACATTTCTGGTTAGCCTCCCGTAACTCTGCTTCGAGTATCTCCTTCTTTACTTTCTCCAACTCTACCTGGCTTTGGAGATCATCCACTAGCTGAAGGGACTGGAGAGCTCGTTTAGACACATTGGAAAATAGGAGACCAAACTACACAATGAACAGTCTAAAGAAGTAAGACAGGTATACTTTTTCTTATTAAATTACCTATAAATATATCTGCACAAAGAGTCTACCTGAGTAAAGTTGTGGGCGGCATGCACAACTCGCTCTTCGAAGGACAGAGTGTTAAGGGCCTCGATGGCAGGGGTCGGAGTGTGACGCTCTATGAACGCCAGGAGATGATCGACATTAATCTCATCAGGGACATCGGAAGTGACATTAGGCAGAGAGGATTTGGTCTTGAACTTCTTCTTCCTAGAAGCATCAAAGATGGGAGGCAACGTGGAAACTAGGGCCTTCTCAGTAGATGACCTGGTGCGTTTAGCGACTGACCCTGTGGCAGACTTCACTGGGGAAGGAGGAAGTTGAGCCTTTGAGGAACTTTCAGGGGCTGGAGACTTGGCAACCATTGAAAGGGGAGTGGCATCGCGGGAGATTTGAGTTAACCAACTCATGGCTGCACAAAGAAACATGAAAAAGGTGTTAATAATCACAATAAGGTGAATTTCGAAGACGATACAAAAAAAAAATGGTATTACCATCGTCGGGACCTAGGGGATAATCGGGGCGACCAAAACCGAAATGAGAGAGGGCTCTAGGCTTCTTACAGATACTCATCACGTCAAAAAAGCCATGGGCAGAGACATTATCATTCAAATGATTCATAACGTCCAGGTTTAAAGAAGAACAAACGGAAAGAGGAGGACGGGGTACCCCAGGATTCTCATAAATCCACCCCTCATGAGGAAATTCCCAAGGGAGAGGATTTGTAACAAAGAAATAATAGTCTTTCCAGTCCTGGACCCCTTCATGGAGTTTCTCCATGAATTTTCCGGTCCTGGAGGTACGGCCACTAGCATAAAAAAACCCGTCCGCAAACTTGCACACGTACTGGGTTAGAAAGAGTTGGGCTGAAGGCTCCCCACCGTTTCCTTTCATCAGGATGTAGAAGCCTAACATTGCGCGTATAGCGTTGGGGGTGAATTGGTTCAAAGGTACGCGGAGATAAGTGGAAATTTCACAGAGATAAGGATGGATCGGAAAACGGAGGCCCGCTTTCAGTTGAGCCTCCCAAAAGGCTAAGGTGTTATGACCTGGAAAATTAGGGCGCTCTTTCTTATGGGCAGCCCTAACTAAATAATCGGCGGGGAAGATCCCCGAGCGGAGAAAAGCGGCTACGCGCTCAGAAGTAAGAATCGAGGGGCCAGAAATTTTGTCTTCCAAAGTTTGGTCGGTTACGGGAAATATGGGAAACGAGTCGAAAGTGGAACTCTCCATGGACATGGAGTCTGAGGAGGATGACATAAGGATATTGTAAATGAGAAAAGAAAGGAAGGAGTAGATACCTGGAGCAAAGTCGATTTTAGGAGTGATGACGGAATGACCGCTATACGTGTGTAGAGAAGTTAAAATTGCAGAAGTGAAAGGGAAGATGAAAAATAGATAAGTTCGGGAGCAAGAGAAAAGGGATTTTTTGGGGGGAAAAAGAGGTTTTGAAATAATTAGGCAAAGGAGAGAGAAAGGAGAGAACCGAGGAGAATTAATGGCACCCCAATTAAAAGGCGCGTGAATGAAGAAGGGCGGCTTGATGTTGGCCCTTGAGTGTACGCGCGGTTACGTATTTCGAGGGCAAGATGGCGTGTGGAAGTGCAAAAGGCCTGAAGCCTTCTGAGGGTAATTATTACAAAGGGAATCAAATCAATGATATTTCGAAGGATATCTTAAGGAATGGAGTCCATCTTTAATATTTATCTCAATCTTATTGTTTTCCTACTCTCCTAAAAATTATTCCTTTTATGACAGTAGGGGGGAGTAGTTGATGCAGATAAATATGTCGCTCTTTGAGAAGTCGCCACGTGGAAACGGGATAAATTATGACAGTTATGATTAAGTTAATACACCGAAGATGCAAGGTTAATATACCCCTGGGCTTAAGCAGGGAAATTAGAGAAATCAGGGTGATTGGGCCCTTAGCCCATATTCGGAGAGATTAATAGCCTTTGGGCCTGAAAGGATCCGGCCCAAACAAAGGACGAATAGTCCATCTTTCCTAGCCAAGTCAAATGAATGGGTCAACCCACGAAGATAGGGAGCGGATATGTTGAAGAACCAAGTCTCCAGGTAAAGTGAGACCGATTCTTTAGGGAGTGGGCCAAAGATATAGGGAGAACGAGTCTTTCCCCCTCCGGAAAGGGGGGCCAGGTATAAAAACAAGTTATTTCCATATTCTTACTTACGTTCTTTTACATAATATACATACTTTTATGAAATACACACTGAATTGAGAGAAAACACCACTGTGTTCGCCGGAATTTCCCTAGACATACAGAGGAATTCCTCTTTGATTTCTCCTAAGATCGAATCTGACTTGAGCGTCGGAGCTTCTACGCCGGAGTCCCCCTCCGGTGTATTTTTGCAGGTCATTTTCGGATTCTCAAGGAGATTTACTTGAAGATTGCCAAAGACAAACGGGTGATTCAATTCGAGATTAGCAGTGCTCGTAGAGGAACGGCTGATATCCGAAGGCGTTCTTTTTCGACGCATCAGTCTTGCAAATTTTGTGTGTAATGGCATAAAAAAAATTCAATTCTTCATGATCAATATTTCATTAAAAACACAATTAAACCAAACAATATATAGATTGAGTAATGAATAAATTAACTACCAGCTTTCATACACAAATCAATTTTGAAATCTATAGCAGAGTATCAAATACAACCATTCAATTAAACATTATAAATAGCATAGATCTAGCGTAAAATCCGACGATTTTAGTTAATATCTACTATTCAATTATAACACGATAAACTCAACCACTTTTGAAATTATCCATTAAAAGACTATATTTCTTCACAAACATTGCAAGAAAAGAAATATATATATATATATATATATAGATTCGACAATGATTTGAGAATAGATTTAAGAAGAATTTAAAAAAGAAAAAACAGAGAAGACTTATTCTATTTATTTATAATGTTTAGTTTTTGCAGAATATAATATTTAAACTGTATATAATTAAAAAGATTCTTATTAAATAGTATCATTAAATTATTATTTTAATATTATTAATTTTGTGTTTAACGGTTTCTTCATTTTTTTTTCTTTTTCTTTTATATATTAAATTTGTTTAAATTTTATTTTTACTTAAAATTTAATTATAATAAATAATATGACACTACTCATAATGTCATAATTATGTTTTATAAATATTTAGTTAATATTGTATTATTAGAGTGTATTGTATTATGACAATTAGTTATAAGTGTGTTAATAGAATATAAAGTTGCATAGTTTTAGATTATAGAAAGTTAGTGTACTAATAAAATAGGTTTCACTACATTTTTTTATTAGTGTATTAAAATTAGTGTACTAATAAGCTATTTTTCTTGTAGTGATTGTTTAAAATAATTTAAATATTAATCAAGAATAATTTCACAACAAGATCTAATTTTATTTCTTTCCAATTTCGATGTCTATTCTATAATTAACTTGATTTCTCAAACTATTAAAGGCTAGATCTATTCATCTTTTTCATATGTGTAATTCACAGAGCAAGCAAAAAATGGCGACGAATAACAATCATAACATGTTTCCATGGCCAGTAGAAGACATACCTGATGAATTATGGTCTCCTCACTTCCACTACAATGATCAAACTTTAACCTCCTCGCAGGAATTCGACCGCTTACTAGAAGATCTAATGGAAGGGGTAGATCAAGAAAGCAACAATGGCGTTGAAATTATAGAGAGTCAGCAGCCAGAGATGACGCCTGTTTCAGTGGGGGGACCACATCTCATGGATTTAGACGTTGAAATTATAGAGGGTCGTCAACCAGAGATGGCGTCTATTTCAGCGAGGGGACCACATCCGATGGATTCGGACGAGCATCAGACATTTCTAAGAAGGAGACTCGATTTGACTTGCAAAGCCGTGGTTTCGATCATGGTAAATCTTTTACTCCAACGTCATATTTGATATTTCACACAATTTAAAAAATTCATAACTGAGAACTAAGAAATTATGAGTTGTGTTTTACTTTTGATTAGAAAACTAACAACGCTCTCGAGTCAGTAGCACCGGCAACCATTTTATCGCTGAACAAAGGTAATTTGATTCTCTGAAATATTGTCATTGTTGTGAACATACATATTATTAATTATATTCATAAAAAATATATGATAAAATTGTCAATATATGTCTCTCATTCGAACGAGTTGTCTCTCATTTGAACGAGTTGTCTTTAGTCATATTTCGAGTCATATTTCGATAGAACTTATGATTCTTCTACTTCAAAACTAGGCGAAACGGTTTAAAAAATATTAAGATACACACACGTTAGTCTAGTTAACTTAAGTATTGGTTATTCTACTTCAAAACTAGGCGAAACAGTTTAATCTCTTGTAGTGATGATTTTACTTGTGGGAATTCCATATACCCAAGTGGAATAAAAAAATTCTCCAAAAAAAAAGTTAAAAAAAATATTCTCAGATTAAATTTGTACCAAAATAGGGTGTAAAGAGAATTTTATTTATTAGATGAGGTAAATTTCGGCAATTGAGTTTAATTCCTGATATATCCTTTTTTTTGTTACTGTATATTATATTTTATATAAATTTATCATTCATATAAAATGTATTCAAATTGTTTTGTTAATTTAATGTATTAAAAGTTTGTTATTAAATTTTTTTAATTTTTAAAATTTACCAATATTGAAGGAATAGGATAAAATTGTAATTTGCTTTATTGATAGAGGACAATTTGATAATTTTAATAGTGAAGAATGAATTTACATTTTTTTTTAATTGGAGCTTAGTCTGAATTCCATACGTATATACCAAACATAATTTATGTTGTATTTTTCCTCTTTAGCAAATGGAGGAGGCCCTTCTCGCGAGCAATCTTATGATAAAAACTCTTCTGATGCAAAACGCAAGAGAAGGTATTTGATTTTGAAAACTTTCTTGATAAGTTCAGTTTATATGTTGTTGCATAACAATTTTTACCATTATTTATCAGAAAGCTATTGAATAAAGAAGCTGCCCGTCGCAATAGAACTAAAAAAAAGACCCTTTTAAATAATCTCGAGACTCAGGTATATAAACTCAATTTTCATCATGTTCAATTAAATTATCTTTCATAATCGTCAAATTATGTCCTAGGCCTCTGAATTAAAAGATGAACACTCTTCACTGGACATGCGTCTAACCGAAGCACTCCAAAAGAACTCCAAACAATGGTGGAACGGATGAATAAGTTAAGTGTACAAACAATTGTGAAACGGAGGGAGTACTCCATCCGTTACTATGTCCCAAAAAAGTTTGCAAATTTTGTTGAACACGTAGTTTTTTGTATGGTGATTGGTAAATTATCAAAGTAATGATATAAAAGATAAATATGTGTATATTCAAAGGTGTGAACGGTGATCTTTTGTAGAATTATTTTTATTTTTAAATAAAAATAATTAAATCAAGTAAAAAGTGATAATAATTAACTCGAAAGAGTAATACATATAATATCATTTATTAACTTACATATAAAAAGTGACGGTCTAATCCAACAATATAAGACAAACTATATTTATATAAATATTTTAAATTTGAATTGTTATGTACTTTGACATTAAAGGCCTCTAAGTGCAGGCCCAAATACTGTTGACTTGCAAACTTCGTCTTTACCAATAATTTTGCAAGGAAAATAGAATGATTTATAAACAAAATAATGTCAAACATAAACAATGAAATCCATTGTCGTCCAGTGGTTAGGATATCTGGCTTTCACCCAGGAGACCCGGGTTCAATTCCCGGCAATGGAACTTTTTTTAATATTTTTTTGAGTTATTATTGTTATTTTTTTATGCCAATATCACCCTTCAAATTTTTTTTGAGTTATTATTATTATTTTTTTGTGAAGTTTTATTTTTATAAATTGTATCAATTGTTTGTTGATTGGAAAAAAAAAATGTGTTGCTAGTTCAAAGATTGAGATTTTTTACAATAATTATAAAAGTTGTGATTAAATTGATACGTAAACTATAAATATGGTGTATTTATTTAGAATTAACCGTATTTTTTTTTACCTTATTATTAGAAAGGTGGAGTATCAATTCACATGTGTCATTAATCATTATAATCTTTCCTTTTTAACGAATTTTGAAATTTTCAAAACTTTAAATTCGGCCAACTTTTAAAATTATCAAAATTTCAAATCAAAACATATTCTGCATTTTGGCTATATTTATCAATAAGGTTTTATTTTTGGTTTCACATATTTAAATAGTTGACTTTTAAATGTCTTTTTTATTAAAAAGATTGAGTATATCTACGAACAATATTTTTTTGGTCCAAAGAATATATTTATTCTATTTAAATAGTTACCAATAATATTACTCGTTATTCCTACATATTTTTTTAATAATTAAAATGTGTAAAAAAAGTGAGCACAATTTTAATGGACATATAAAATATTATTTATTGCAAAAGTTATAAATAACACACCTTATTAAAATAAGGTATTCAATTTTCAATAATAATAATAATTACTCCTGTATTCTAGACAAAGAATGTTTCGATTTGGCCCACTGAGTACCAATTAATTGATCTTCTAAATGACACAATTTTTTTGCTGTCATTTTTCGTGTTTAATGAATTAAGTAACTAATCCATATCGAAATCTATCATCACAAAAATATCTTTCACATAAAAAAACTTACTCAAAATATTAATAAAGACATTACACAATAAACATCGTCATAATCCATAATCCATCGTCAAAACTCATTAAAAATAGACACATAAACAATAAAAACTATATCATCAATTAGTATATAGGAAATATTTATATTTTTTTCAAAGAAATTTCCTCCCAACACTTAAAATGCTTACGCGTCGTCTTGCATGGTTTCCAAAATCTAAAGATTTATTGCATAAATATTTTTGGTAAAATATGGCAAATAGCATATTTATTTTCAGCACAGATTCAACTAAAATTAATAAGTCTTTCACAAATCCAAGATCTTTTTGTCAATTAAAATCTTTTTTTCAAAATTCGACAAAAACTTCAGAAAATAATTCAAAATTTCGACTGGTGGACCGTGTGAGTACTACCCGTACATTTATTATTTAATTATTTTTTGATTAATTTATTTAATTTTTATAATAATAATATTTGTATAAAAAATGGTAGAATAATAATTTTGCTTATATAAAAAAAAGGTAGAATAGTAATTTTGCTTAATATATATGGAATATATATATATATATATATTTTAAAAATAATTTTAATAAAAGAAGAGTAATATAATAAATAACAAAATACAATTTAAAAAATGATTTAATAAATTTAAACCTGGATTCATACGCCGAATACGACGCCACGTAGCGCGATTCGACGCGCTGACTACATAGTCACTTTGTACAATTTGACAACACTAAAAAAAACCCTACTAACAATATTACTTATTAATTCTATTTAAATAGTTTTTCAATATCTTTTCTTTCTTATTAAGAAGATTGAATATTTATTTACCAACAATATTTTTGAGTCCACAAAAATATATTGTACTTATTATATTTAAATAGTTAACTTTTAAATATATTTTCTACTTTATTAACAAGATTGAGTTTATTTCACCTATTTTTTTATAATTAAAATATTTTTTTTAAAACATGCGAAAATTATAAATAACACACCTTATTAAAATGACTATATTCAATTTTAAAAAATAATAATAATAATTACTATATTCTAGACAAGGAATGTTTCGATTTGGCCCAACTGAGTGCCAATTAATTGATCTTCTAAATGACACAAATTTTTTGCTGTCATTTTTTGTGTTTAATGAATTAAGTCAACTAATTAATACTTATCTAAATCTATCGTCACAAAAATATCTTCCACATTAAAAAAAAAAAAAAAAACTTACTCAAAATATTTATAAACAATTACACAATACGCATCGTCATTATCAATTAAATAAACGGGTGCAAATAAAAAATTAAAATTGGTGTGTACAAGTACACTCGCATGTACCCAAGTATCACCCTAAATACATATAATAAATTCAAAAATATAATTTTGGGATGGATTAATAATATGAGAATTAAAATAAAGATTATATATTATCAATTAATTTTTGTATTAATTTTGTGAGAATAAATTTGTAATTTTATAATTATGTATTTAAAATTATTAAATTTAATTTAAAAGTGCAATAGGACGACAAAAAATGATAATAAGTGCAATGCAACAGTTAGAAGTTCATTAAATATAAGCCATTAAATTTCAAACTTGATGGTTCAGATTAATGAACTATTGATAGTTTGGACGGAACTATCCTTAGAAGACCCCTTTTAATAATACTGTAATAATAATTACTCCTATATACTAGACAAATAATGTTTCGATTTGGCCCAACTGAGTGCCAATTAATTGATCTTCTAAATGACACAAATTTTTTGCTGTCATTTTTCGTGTTTAAGTCAAATATCTATCATCACACAAATATCTTTTACATTAAAAAAAAAAATTTACTCAAAATATTTATAAACACATTACACAATACACATCGTCATTATCCATAATCCATCGTCAAAATTCACTAAAAATAGACTCATAAACAATAAAAACTATATCAATTAGTATATAGAAAAAAATTATATTTTTTCAAAGAAATTTCCTCCCGACACTTCATACAATACTTACTCATTCCCTTTTGTTAAAATGTTACTCCCTCCGTCCAGTGAAACCTACCCAACTTTCTTTACTAATTGTTTATCATTAGAATTAATTGTCGTTACCTTTTACTTGATAGAATTATTAATATTTTTAAAAATTGAGTTAAAAGTGATAAATATAAGTAAAAATTATTAATTGATAAAATATAATTTCTACTATGTACTAATTCAATTATATATTTTATTTTATATAAATTCATATATTTTTTAATTTATAAAAAATATTAATAACTAAATTTAAGTGGTGTTGGGCTATGCTTCAAAAAAAAAAAAAAAAAAGTATGGGGCTTGTACTTGAAACATGGACTGCAATCGTGGCCTTATAAGATGGGGCTGCAAGTTTGTGGATGAGTGGGTTAAATAAGGACCCATGGAATGAGAATTTTGGCTATATTTATTAAGAATGTTTTATTTTTCATTCCACATTATTCTATTTAAATAGTCAACTTTTAAATATTTTTTTACTTTCATTAAAAAGATGGAGTATTGATTCACATGTCATTATAATTTTTCCTTTTTAACGAATTTTGAAATTTTCAAAACTTTAAATTCGGCCAACTTTTAAAATTATTAAAATTTCAAATCAAAACATATTCTGAATTTTGGCTATATTTATCAAGAATGTTTTATTTTTGGTTTCACATTATTCTATTGAAATAGTTAACTTTTAAATATTATTTTTACCTTATTAAAAAGATGGAGTATTTATTCACGTGTCATTATAATCTTACCTTTTTAACGAATTTTGAAATTTTGAAAACTTTAAATTCGGCCAACTTTTAAAATTATCAAAATTTCAAATCAAAACATATTCTGAATTTTTTATATATTTATCAAAAAGATTTTATTTTTGGTTCCACATATTTAAATAGTTGACTTTTAAATATCTTTTTTACTTTATTAAGAAGATTGAGTATATCTACCAACAATATTTTTTTGGTCCAAAGAATATGTAAATAAATAATTAACTTTTAAATATATTTTCTACTTTATTAAAATGAATATTTACCAATAAGGGCATGATTGGTATGATGGAATGAATTTAAGGTTGAATGGAATGAACTCAAGAATGGAATGAAGGTCTGAATGGAATGAGGTCTCAATGAGCATTCCCATGATTGGTATCGATTAAGAATGGAAAAGCAATTCATTGATTGATTCCATTCTCCTGATTGGTATACTAAAATGAAATGCAAAATAATGTATATATTTTATCTTAAATGACTAAAATACCATCAACGTATGAAATAATCGCACTCATCTCTACTAATAATATAAATTAATAAATATAAAAATAACTAAAATATAGGGATAATATCATTTTTATCACTCATGTATATCCTTTTCTGATTTGAATTATTTATTCAATTAACTAAAAGTAAAAATAATTAAAAATTAAGTAAATTAAATTAAAAAAAAAACACGGTTCTTCTTCTCCCCCAACTGAACTGTGCCGTCGTCTCCCACCTTTCTGTCGCCGACCTTCATGCTGTCCCCCACTCCCATATTTAATTCAAATTTGAGGATTATTTTTAATGAAAATCAGTTTATGTTTATAGAGGACATTGATTGTTCATGAACAAGAGTGACGACGTCTTCTTTTTTGCACATATATAGAGAGAAAAAACAATACAAATTTTATTTTCTCAGCGTCTTCTCTCTCAAATTAGGGTGGAAGAATGTTGAATTATAAATCGTCGTATTTAATTGTGAATTAGGGTTGGAGAAGTGAGTTAATTGTTGAAAAGGATAATTATGTAAAAAACAAATTTGAGTGATTATTTTAAAAAATAAAATAAAATATAATTCGATTCCACACAGAATGGAATGGGGAAAGACAGGGGGATGGAGAGGAATCAGAATTCTTTATTTTTGGGAATCACCATTCCTTAAGGAATTGGGATTCCACGTAAAAAAATATACCAATCGTGAGATTAGGAATGAGCCCATGAATGCTCATTCCATTCCAAGCCTATTACCGCATACCAATCATGCCCTAATATTAATCGTTATCCCTGCGTATTTTTTTATTAATTAAAATGTGTAAAAAAATGTGAGTAGACTTTTAATGAACATATAAAATATTATTTATTGCAAAAATTATAAATAACACATCATATTAAAATACTATATTCAATATTCAATTTTCGATTTGGCCCAACTGAGTGCCAATTAATTGATCTTCTAAATGACACAAATTTTTTTGCTGTTTAATGAATTAAGTCAAACTAATTAATCCTTATCTAAATCTATCATCATAAAAATATCTTCCACATTAAAAAAAAACTTACTCAAAATATTTATAAACACATTACGCATCGTCATTATCCATAATTCATTGTCAAAACTCACTAAAAATAGACACAGAAACAATAAAAATTATATCAATTAGTATATAGGAAAGATTTATATTTTTTCAAAGAAATTTTATACAATACTTACTCATTAGTCATTCCCTTTGTTAGGAAAGTTTAAAATGCTTACGCCGTAGTTTCCAAATTCTATAAATTTATCGCATAAATATTTTTGACAAAATAGCATATTTATTTTCAGCACGGATTCAACTAAAATAATTCAAAATTTAAGCAGTTTTATTCATAAACAGAAGAAATATATGTATGGTAGAAAAAATTAATCTTGGTAAATATGACAATCTTGTATGCATGAATACGCAACAAGATCTAATTTTATTTCTTTCTAATTTCGATGCCTATTCTATAATTAACGTGATTTCTCAAGCTATTAAAGACTAGATCTATTCATCTTTTTTCATTGTGTAATTTACTGAGCAAGCAAAAAATAGTGATGAATAACAATAATAACATGTTTTCGGTAGAAGACATACCTGATGATCTATGGTTTTCTCACTTCAACCACGATGATCAACATTTAACCTCCTTGTCATCGATGGTCCGTAGCTCGTCAGAATTGGAATTCGACCGCTTGGTGGAAGAAGCACCGGAAGGAGCAGATCAAGAAAAAGATGATGACGTTGAAATTATAGAGAGCCGTCAGCTAGAGATGGTGCCTGTTTCAGTGGGGGGACCACATACAATGGATTCAGACGTTGAAATTATAGAGAGTCAACAACCAGAGATGACACCTGTTTTTGCTGGGGGACCACATCCGATGGATTCGGATGAGCATCAGGCATTTCTAAGAAGGAGGATCGATTTGACTTGCAAAGCTGTGGGTTTGATCATCGTAAGTCTTTTACTCTACTATCACATTTAAGATTTCACATAACTTAAAAAAATCATAACTGAGTTGTGTTTTACTTGTGATTAGAAAACTAACAACAACGCTATCGAGTCAGCAGCACCGACAGCCATTTCGTCGTTGAACAAAGGTAATTTGATTCTATGAGATATTGTCATTGTTGTGAACATGCTCTTTATATACGTATTATTAATTATATTCATTAAAAAAATATATATAATAAAATTGTCAATACATGCATCTCATTCGACCTACTAATCCACGGTTTTGAAAATGTCTTTTGTATGATGTCCATACCTTAATTTTTGCTGCTGAATCAGTGATAAAAAAAAAAAAACACAAAATAAAATGTGCTGAGGCATGTGGGGTCGAAAAACTGTTGAATCAAAACTTGAAAGTCACGTTTTCTATTTCACTGCAAAATCAAGTGAAATTTTATTTTGACCAAAAATTTGGTGGATTCTTGAATCATAAAGGTAAAGAGTAATTTCACGATTTGATTTCTGTATTTTTTTTCATTTTTGAAATCTGGGTTTTGATTTTCAGAATAGTTGTTTTAATTGCCTTCTTCTTTTTTTTTTTTGGGTGCTCACATTGTGAATGAATGTGAAATTTTGAGAGTGATTTAGCTTAATTATTCATCGACTTGTGACATTTGAGTTGTTGTTCTTGATTTTCCAAGATTTAATTCCTCCCAAAAAGTTTAACAAACTGGCAATTTTGTGTGGGGAAGGAATATGATAGAATTGTAATTTGCTTTATTGATAGAAGACAGTTTTGGTAAATTTAATAGTGAAGAATGAATTTACATTTTTTTAATTGGAGCTTAGTCTGAATTCCATATGTATGTACCAAACATAATTTATGTTGTATTTTTCCTCTTTAGCAAATGGAGGAGGCCCTTCTGGCGGGGGAGGAATTAAAGAATCTTCTGATGCAAAACGCAAGAGAAGGTATTTGATTTTGAATTTTTTTTGATAGGTTCGGAAGTAACCTAAAATACTAGTTTGTTAATATCTAGCATGATTTATGTGTTGTTGCATAACAACTTTTTTTATTTATTTATCAGGAATAAAGAAGCCGCCCAACGCTCAAGAAATAAAATGGAGGCTTTAAAAACTGGTCTCGAGACTGAGGTATATAACCTCAATTTTCATTGTCTTTCGTTTAAATTATCTTCTAATGATCGTTCAATTATGCCGTAGGTATCCAATTTAAAAGCTGAAGACTCTTCCCAGCAGAAGCTCCTAAACGAAACAATCCAAAAGTACACCAAAGCAAATTATGAAAATCAAATTTTAAAAGCTAAAATTGAGACCTTGATAGCAAAGGTAAGTTAAATCAATCATCCTTCACATTCTTAATCTTATGTGATTTCATTTCACCAAGTTGGTTTTCTTCTCTCAATCAGGTGCAATACGCTTCACACATAGCGGGAATGCCATCTGTTGTTACTCGTCCTGCTGCTATATCAGGACATGATGATCCTGCTCAGAATGTGCAAACCAATACATCTGCAGTGATTGGTGGGAACGAGACAGAAATAAACGTTCCTATGTACAGCAGGAACGAGTTCCCCTTCTAGTCGAGGCACTTGAGAGTGGCTACCCTTAATTGGCTCAAGATCTTCATGGATAGGGAATGTGTTGAAAGATGGTTATCCCAAACTCATTTATAATTCTACGTTTCATTAATTTTTAGTTTCTCTATGTTTTAGTTTTTTTAAACGTTCCTATGACATCTTCATATTTAAAATAATCATGAATAAATTTTATATTCACAATTATTTGTACTCACATGTTAGTATGTTACTTTCATTCGATTTTAATTGAAACGTTGCTTTATAGAAGTTGAAACACATGGTCTTTGAATTCGAATATGAACTGTGTTTTGAATGAATTTGTCATTCCAGAATGCCAGTTATGCCATTACTTGTTCATGGAACAAATTATGCTAAATGACACAAACACTATTCCATGAACAGGGAAGATGAAGCAATAAGAGTATACAGTATGAGCAGCATGCTTGGTACTACAAAATATCTAAGGTTATTTTCAGAAGTTAGAACTAAGTCTGCTCTAAAATTTGAAAATGTAGAATAAGCATCAATCATAGTCATCAACTTCAACTATTTATACCTTTTTTTTTTTTATTCAGTTTAGACTAAGCATCAATTAGCCCAGAGTTAAACAAACAAATAATTGAGCATGAAAGAAACTGCAAAATCCTTAAATTTATCTATAATGCCTAATTCATATCCATCAACTTCAACTACTGATTTATACCTTTTATTCTGTTTACACTAAGCATCAATTTGCCCAGAGTTGAACAAATAAATAATTGGGCATGAAAGAAACTGCAAAATCCTTGAATTTATCTATGATGCCTAATTCATACCCATCAACTTCAACTACTGATTTATACCTTTTATTCTGTTTAGACTAAGCATCAATTAGCCCAGAGTTGAACAAACAAATAATTGGGCATGAAAGAAACTGCAAAATCCTTAAATTTATCTATAATGCCTAATTCATAGGCATCAATTTCAACTATTTATACATTTTATTCAGTTACATATCCTCAAGATGACCCTAAATCAATTGTGCATATAAACATTATGTAGAAGAGAGGGAGGGAATATACCTGACATTGGAGGAATCTCTATAAGAGTATTCTGTATTTCATCCTTACTAATTTTTCCTCTGTCTTCTACATCTAAATCAGTGAAGAGAATCTCAGCAACCATTGCGGAATCATCTTCATCATCAAAAAAACATACGAATTATTTTTTCATCCAATATCGCCACAGCAATAGGATCATTTGGGGTAAAAACAGAAACAACATAAAATTCATATATCCTAGTAGTTTTCCTGATAATCGGCAATAGTTGAAGTTACAAACACAAAACTCACCTCTGAGTTCATCAGCGATGTCAGAATTTCTGTAATTTCGAAGAGGCATAAGAGTAATTGAGCTTCTTCGAACGGAAATCGGTGGCATCGGAAACGCCGATGTGTCGGAGAGCGGGTAATTTGAGAGTCTCCGGTAGCGCGTAACCGAATAGGACACTCGTTTCAGCCAATTCCAACACCTCGGCGCCGGCGATCGCAGCCTTCGGCAGTGGAGGCGGCAACGAAACGTCTACCTCTGCCATCAGTTGGAAGGTTGGGAAGAGAAAGAGAGAGATTTCAATTTGATGCAGAGCAAAGCTGCGGCACGTATTTCAAAGTTTTGGGCTACAATTCATATTTTTTTATTGAATAATATGGCACATTTTAATTCAAAATGCGTGTATTTTAAAGTTTGAGGAAGAATAGCCCTTCTTACTTTATGCAAATTTTGAGTTTTTTTATTATAAATGCAAACAAACTACCCAATCTACAAAATAAATTAGTTCTATTCTACTTTTTCGTTCGTTCATAGAAAGTGTACTTAGTTCTATTTTTTTTTTTTTAACAAAGAATATATTTATTTTTTTAAATAATTATTTTTTAGTATATTTTTTACTTTATATATTAACCATATTGAATATCTAACAACAATATTTTTTAGTACTTGTCATCTCCACATATATTTTTTATAATTAAAATATATATATTTTAAAATATGTATATAAAAAAAGATGAACAAACGTTTGTAGACCCATGAGAGTATTGTTTATATACGGAAATGATATAGAGCCTACCAATTGTGCCCACCAGTTTTGCCCACCGCCTATATTACCACGTCAATAAATTCTTATTTATATTTAATTTAAACTTAATCTAATATGAATTTTTTTTTATCCATATCAATATTTTAAAAAATCTTTTTTTATATTTAATTTAATATTATCTCTATCAAATTAAGCTAACTAACGCAGTAGGACATGCAGTGTTTGCAGTCGAAGCGGCCATGATAAACGAACCTGTCCCACTCTAGACCCTAAGAAGTACGCTTTTTTTTTAAGCTAACACGACTATTTCATGATTGGTAATAGGTCACAAGTAGAAGAACAATGTACGCAAGGGAACTAATGAACAAGTATCAACTTTTACGAGAGCATCTTACACATTACCATCAATTTTTTAGGTTTCCTAAGTTTTTTTATTATTCGTGTTTCTTTTGCATGTTGCTGAATTTTTATATTTCTTTCATTATCAATTTTTTAGGTTTCCTGAGTTTTTTTATTATTCGTGTTTCTTTTGCATGTTGCTGAATTTTTATATTTCTTTCATTGGTTGACATTTAGTTAATTTTTGTTATGACAATGAGATTGTGTTTTTTATTTTCTTTAATTTTTTTGAGGAGAAAAATTAATGATGATGGAAAGATTTGAGAAAAGATTGATGGAAAGATTTGAGAAAAGATTGATGGCGTTAGTTAGTGTAATTTGATAGAGATAATATTAAATTAAATATAAAAAAAGATTTTTTTAAATATTGATATGGATAAAAAAATAAAATATTGATATTAAATTAAGTTTAAATTAAATATAAATAAGAATTTATTGACGTGTAATGGCACAAAGGCGGTGGACAAAACTGGTGGGCACAATTGGTGGACTCTATATCATTTCCGTGTTTATATATTTGCCTTTTGACATATAATTGTATTGTACGATATGGACGTATCTCAGTACATTAATCATGATTTTGATATTTGTTTTGAGATATCAAAATATATATATATTATATACTGTTTTTCATTAGCTAAAAATACGGCAACAAATAAAAGCAACTAAAATGTCTACTACCATAGGGTGCACAATCATAAACTATAATTAATTCATTATAAAATTCAGCATAATTTTATAATTAATTCATGTATAAAATCCAAATTATTTGTAATTACAATTGCAATTGGTTTGGTCGTTGTTATAAGAGAATACTTAAAGATTAAAATGCAGAATTGATGAGTTCGAGTTGCGCCATTTAATTAATTTGTTTACATAAAATATCCATTAATTATTAAAATATCCACTTATCTATTATTCCCTCCTATTCATAGGACATTATGTAATTTACATTTTTTAAAAATTTATTTTTAATATCAATACATGAAAAATCAACTACTTTTTTTTTTTTGAATTACATTAAATACCCATCCTTTTTCGCCTCCCCATGACTCGAACTCCCCATGACTCAAACCCAGAATTTAAAGCCTATTCCCCTCTCCATGACTCGAACCTTAAAATGACTATTAAAATATTAAAATGACTAATAAAGCCTAGGTACTGTAACTTTTTTTTTTTTAATATTGCATTAATTCAAAATGACTATTAAAATATACTCCATATCTATATCTACACAAATATATTTGAACGATGGGAATAATATATTTGGAACCATATCTATCTACACAAATATATTTTCTCGCGCGACTATATATACACGAGTAAAGAGGCCAAATTATATTAATTTCTTCCCTCTCCCTCTATCCCAATTCTAGCTACATACGAGAATGCAGCCAAAGCCCCTCAACCCTTACGCACGCAGTTTCACCCCTAGTCTGCCACCGCCACTGTCGTCGCTCCTCGCCTCCCTTGCTCCCCATTCATGGCGTCTAATTCCTATTTTTGAGTCTCCTCCGCCCCCGTCGCTAATCTATAAGCATAACGTGGTGCCCCTTCAGCGGGCGGACGAGTCTACTACAATCATGATTAAAAACATCCCTTACAACTTCCCGTAACTATTTATAACTTCACCCCTCTCTCTATTTATTACCTCATTTATTTTTGGATATAATTAATATTCTTTTTTTTTTTTTTTTTTGCAGCCGAAGTGAGCTTCTAAATCTGTTAGATGGTTTTTGCTTAATTGAAAACGAGAAGGCAAAGACTGACGAAGTTGTATGTGCCTATGACTTCATCTACTTGCCAATTGATTTTAGGTATGTAAGTTTAATTTAATTATTTACACGTTTAGGCCATGTTATTACCTATCAAACGTGACACTATAGTTTTAATTTCAGTAATATTATATTATATTATATATAAATATTGATCGAGTTTATTAATGTTGCAAGTTCTAAGCGAGGCAAAGGGTTTGGTTTTGTGAACTTCACAAATGCTACAACTGCTTGGAAGTTTTACGAAGCATTCCACCAGACAACTTGGACTCACAAATTAAACTGGTCCAAGAAAATCGAAATTGTCTCCGCTAAACTCCAGGTATATATAAATCATGATTTATAAATTTTAAAAATTATGATACCATGATTAAATTGATTAGGCTTAATATTGTTATTGTGTATCAATATTTTTTATTTGTTTTATAAATACTGTAAAAACGATATATTACATTATGACGACACAGATTTAATTATATATTGGTAAAAAAAATATTGGGCTTGCATATATATAAATATTTAATAATATTCGTTATTTGACCGACCAAAATAATACTCCGTGAAATTTATGGGAATTTATATATAGGGCAAAGATGCTTTGGTGAGTTACTTCAACAAATCCGTTTTCGAATGCGAGACGGAAGAATTTCTCCCGGCAGTTTTCAGCCCACCTCGTGATGGGTCCGGACAGCCTGTGGAGATGGCTATAGTGGGGAACCGCCACGCGCCTTCGTTAGGTACTGCTGCCCGGAACAACTATAGGCCTAAGCGCTATATATTAATCAGCTGACGACGGTTGATTGACTTCTTCATGATTTGGTACACTGCCATATCATGTTAGAAAGGTTGGGGAGAGAAAGAGAGAGATTTCAACATGTTAGAAAGGTTGGGGAGAGAAAGAGAGAGAGAGAGATTTCAAAATTTTAATTTGAATGCTTAATGTGAGAGAAAGAAATATAGAGCTCTTAGTGACCCACAATTCATGACTCTTATGGGTTAACAATTCGTGTTTTTTTATTGAATAACGTTGTGGCACAAACAATGCTTAGGCTTGAAATTCAAAATAAATATATTAAATGACACGTTTTAATTATAGCAAATGACCCTTTATTTATATTACACGTACGAGCACGACATGTTTTAGTTATAAAAGTATCACATTTCACATAGAGTTACACTTTCAATATTAATTGATCTATTAAAAAAAAACAGCTGAAAAGATTTTTGCTTTTGACATATAATTTTATTTTGATTCTAAATAAAATATAGATATACTAATGTGTTTATAATTTTTTAAACTCCATAGTAAAATTTTAAGATTTTAAATAATTTTTTGTCAATTTAAAAAAAAAGTATCTCAAATGTTAGTAAAATCAATATTTTGATACTCCATTTTCACATTATTAATTGAACATTTGACTAAGACATTATTCAGTCGTTTCATTATTTTACTCCTTTCAAAAAAACTCTCAAAATCTCTTGTTATTTTACTCCTTTCAAAAAAACTCACTCAAAATCTCTTGTTTACACCATATGTTATGGAGTACTTTTTACATATAGATTCTCTCCAATAAATTATCCATAATATCTCTCATAAAAGTCAATTTTATCACATTTAATATTAATAAATAATTATCAAATTAAAATCATGTAAACTGTAAATGTTCAATTAAATGAATAAAGCAAAGGGAATTATTGGACTGAGGTACAAAATATCATGTAAATATGTGAATATTGTGTAAATGTTCAATTAAATGAATAAAGCAAAGGGAATGATTGGACTGAGGTACAAAATATTATGTAAATATGTGAATATTGTGAGGGTGTTGTTTATAAAAAAAATCTTTTTTGAAAAGTGCAAACAATTGTGTAATGAACGAATAAGAAAAAAGTGCAAACAATTATGTGACAACAATTGTGTAATGAACGAATAAGAAAAAAGTGCAAACAATTATGTGACAGTTTTTTATAGTCTCTTAGAATAAGTGCGTTTGTTATAGTCTCTTAGAATAAGTGCACCATTTTATGGGCACGCAAACTAAGGAAAATGTGTAATGAATGGAGTGTTGAGGGGTAATTTTGTAACTTTTATGAATAAAGTACAAAGTGAATGATTAGATTGAGGGTAAAAATAATGATATTTTGTATAAATATGTAGATATTGTGAAGATGGAATTTATGAAAAAAGTTTTCTTTTTAAATAGAGCAAATAAGTATTTATTTTGTTTTGTTTTGTTTTTCATTAGCGAAAATAAAGCAACAATTAAAATACTAGTATCTGGAATAGGGTGTACAGTCATAAACCATAATTAGCTAGGTTGATTGCTGTCAAATTTACCGACAGGACGGCTGTCATTCCATTCTGCACCGCTGCAGCTTAAATTAAATGAACATAATTATTGTTTTACGAAGAAGCTAAATCGTTTTTAATTTCTATATTTATCAAAAAAAAATAAAAAATGCACGCCTTATTAAATGTATTAAAGTATATACCAATTCACTGTAATTAATTTACATTTTAACTACCTATGGTCATTATATGCATTCATTATTCCCGTAAAAATACATGCAGTTCGCATATGTTTAAATTTCGTTAAAAAAATATCGATTTTATACTTTTTTTTTTTTTTCAATTTAAAATATATGTCATTTTAAGTTAATATACCCATATTAAGAAAAACACTAACTTACTATTATACACTTAATTATTTATTTTGTAAACTAAGAAAAAATACATTTAATTGACATTAAAAAATGCACATTGACATTTAAATTGAAAATAAAATGAAAAGTCAAAACGACATTTAAATTGAATAGAAGGAAGTATCAAAATCACACAAAAATGTCATTTTGAAATAAATTCATGTATAAAATTCAATTATTTGTAATTAAAAAACTCAACATAATTTTATAATAATTAATTCGTGTATAAAATTCAAATAAAATTAATTCATGTATAAAATTCATATTATTTGTAATTAAAAAAAAAATCAATTGGTTTGATGGTTTGTTATTAGAGACACGTAATATATAAAAATACAGAATTGAGTTCGAGTTGCGTCGGCTTTTTTAATAAAATATTAACTTTTTAAAAATAATTTAATAAAATATTAGTGTTTGGGGTCTGTTTAATAAAATAAATTGAAGCGCCGTTTTTTAAAAGGCGCCCTTTGAATCATTCTGACACTTCCCAACGCTTTTTGCAGAAAAATACAGAGATCAGAGAAAGGCGCCGTTAAAAACGGCGCCCTCTGAAATAATCTGACACAACGGTAATATTTAATTAAATTATTTTTAAAAAGTTAATATTTATTTTAAAAAATCCATAATTTTTAAAAAGTTAATATTTATTTCGAAAAGTTATGTGTTTGACATAGTCAAAATAAAATTTGATCCAAATTAAAATAATATAAGCCTAAAAATTATTAAAATCCAATTTTTATTTAAATTATTAAAAAATATTAAATTGTTAATTCTTATATACATATCTAGGCACAATTGATACAACTCTATTATCAAAATCCGTACATATATATTAAAATAATATAATTGTATTATTATTTAAAAAATATTATTAATATAAAATTAAAAGGCACCATTTATACAACTATATTACTAAAATCCATACATATCAATAATAATTTGAATTAGAGCTGGGTGAGACCGTCTCACAGAATGAGTTCTATCAGACGGGTCTCTCTTAACCCTCATATAAAAAAGTAATAGTATTTAAGTAAAAAGTGACGGACACTTTTGTTAAAAACATTATCACTTTTTACTTAAACATTATCCCTATTTTAACAAATTAAAAATCTGAAAAAAATTATTAATTATCGTATCCAAAATTTTGAAATATGAATTAAAAATGATCTTTTCTGTGAGACGATCTCTCACACAAGTTTTTGCCTTTAAATTAAATTTGAATTTTAATAATTTTTTGATCTGATTATTTTAATTTGGATCAAATTTTATCCCAAAGTATATCACACATATATTTTTTTTGTTAAAATTTAACTTTTTAAAAATCATGGACTTTTTTAAATACATATTAACTTTTTAAAAATAATTTAATTAAATATTAGCGGCGCCATCTCTAACGGCGCCCTTCTCTCTGATCTCTGTATTTAATATTCTCTGTTGTGTCAGATTATTTCAGAGGGCGCCGTTTCTAACTGCCGCGCTCCAATTTATTTTATTAAGTAAACCCCGAACACCAATATTTTATTAAATTATTTTGAAAAAGTTAATATTTTATTAAAAAGCCCGAGTTGCGCCATTTAATTAATCAGTTTAAATAAAATCCCTCGTTCTATTTAATCACCCTCGAAGCACACATAAAAATAATATTGATTTCTAATTCCCTCAAAAAAAAAAAAAAAAAAAGTTTTCTCCGAGAATGCATTCCACTTCCAAAAAGCCCCTCAACCCTTTCGCACGCAGTTTCACCCCTCGTCCGCCACCGCCACCACCGCCGTTCTCCGCCTCCTTTGCTCCCCAGTCGTGGCCGCTGCCGCCGCCACTAGTACTTTTTTTTCCGTCGCTAATCACTGAGTTTCCTCCACCCCCGTCGCAAATCCGGAGGGCACCGTTGGCATATAAGCATAATGTTGTGCCTCTTCAACGGGAGGACGAGTCTAAAACTACTGTCATGATTAAAAATATCCCATATGATTGCCCGTAATTATTTATAACTTCACCCCTTTCTCTATTTATTACCTTCATTTAATGTTTTTTTTCTTCTTTTGGATATAATTAATGTTCTATTTTTTATTTTATTTTTTTGCAGCCGAAGTGAGATTATAAATCTCTTGGATGATTTTTGCTTGATGGAAAACGAGAAGGCAAGGAATGAGGAAGCTGTCACTTATTGTGCATACGATTTTATCTACTTGCCAATTGATTTTGGGTATGTAAGTTTAATTAATTAGTTACACTTTTAGACCATATAACTAAGGTGGATTAATTTAAGATTACGATGATATCTAAACTTTACATATTGACATTGAGGTTAATTTACCTTTAATCTTACTCCCGTTTCTTCAAAAAGTTTGCATTTGTCATTTTGTATAGTATTAAGTAACATATTTTTTTTGACACATTTATCACTTATTAATATATTTTCAATTAAAAGTGATATTGTAGGAGTTACAAAAGGATATTTTAGGAAAATTTATGGTAAAAATAGAAAAAGCGACAAACTTTTTGAAACAAAAATAAAGCTCAAACGCCACAAATTTTATGAAACGGAGGGAGTAAGTATCAAACATGACATTTTTTCAATAATATTATATATATATATATATTGATCAAGTTTCTTAATGTTGCAAGTTCTAAGAGAGGTAGAGGGTTTGCTTTTGTCAACTTCACAAATGCTACAACTGCTTGGAAGTTCTTCCAAGCATTCCACCAGACAACTTGGAACAGTTTTGGATTAAATTGGTCCAAGAAAATCGAAATCGTCTCCGCTAAACTCAAGGTATAAATTACAATTATAATTAAATTGATTAGGGTTAATATTGTTATTGTATATCAATATTTTTTATTTGTTTGTTTTATATAAATATTGTAAAAACGATATTAGTGATAAAAAAATTTAAATATATTGTGAACTCTTACTAAGTTTATAGGGGTTTGTAATTGATTTTTTAAACTAATTTTAAAGTTTAGGACCACTTTTTTACTTTCATACATAGATTTTTAACTTTCATACATAGATGGACACGTATTAAAAAATGTGATAATGATGGGAGTTTTGAGGGGTAATTTTGTAAATTTTTATATTTAAAGTAAATAAATTAAGTTAATTTTTGTGTATGTGTAGAGAAAAAGTAATGACATTTGTGTATAACTGAAAATATTGTCAGGGTCAAGTTTATAAAAGATTTTTCATTTTAGTGGTGTGAAAGTTATCGTGGAACATCGTAAAAAGAAAAGTATAAAAGTTATTGTACAATGGAGGTAGTAATATATCATCTATTTATTCTGATGTAGGGAGAAGTAGTTGATGACATAGATTTAAATATATATTGGTAAAAAAAATTCTAGTGCTTGCATATATATAAGTACATAATTTGTTGTGGGAGGGTATATCTTACCCAATAACAATAATAATGTTGTGAAATTTATGGGAATATATAGGGCAAAGAAGCTTTGGTGAGCCACTTCAACGAATCCACTTTCGAATGCGAAACGGATGAGTATTTACCTGCGCTTTTTAACCCACCTAGGGATGGGTCCAGACAGCCCGTCGAGCTAACTGTAGTCGGAAATCGCTATGCGCCCTCGATATGTACTGCGGCCCGGAACAACTATAGGCCTAGGCGATACTAGCGATTTTATATCTATAAGTCGCCTAGGCCTATAGTATCGCCTATATTAAGGAAGTGTGACTCTTCGATTTTATATCTAAAGTCGTTAGTCATCGGTATTCGGTAGTGGTTTCCGAGTTTGCCCGTTTTCAAGTTTGGGGTGAAATCGTTAGTACCGTCTATGAGGATTAATTAATTAAATCCTAATTAACAGTGTTTATATTTTGTTGCATGTAACTGAAAAGAGGGTGGATTTGGGCACCTGCAGCATGATGACATGGCAGGTGGTAACGTCCACCCTTTTGCAATAGATTAGGGTTTACGATTTTACTTATTTTCGTAATGTAAAAATTCTGATTATTGTCTTTTCTATTACTATCGTATGATTGTGATGTAATAGTATTTGATCTTTTAATGGTATGTTTGTTTTAAAATTTGAAGTATTTTGATATTAAATTTTAAAATTTGGTGGATTTCAACATTTTAATAACTTGAGTATATATTTAGTGTTTTGTTTTAGTTATAGGCTTTGTATGTTTTTATACCGGATTTATGTGGTTACTTTTTTTAGAATTTATATCTATTTGTAGTGAATGATTTAAAAATTTTAATTCAAAAAATTGAAAGTAAAATATGTGTTAAATTTCAAATTTTAAAAATTGAAAATAAACATACTTTTATATATTTTATAATTCTGGCAATACCTTCCTGATATCGAAATTTAATTACCAGTTTGGACTATAATTTTTTTTTAAGTATTTTTTTATTAATACACTCTCACTTATTTTTCAAAACCAAGTAATTGTTAAGGTAAAATTGTTGAGATCTATCACATTTTTTTTAAATATATAATTTAGCAAATATATTTAATTTATTTTAGGGTAAAAAGATAATTAATAATAATGTAAATAAAATTCACATTGACATGGATTGATTTCAAATGAAGAGCAACATTTTAATTTTCATACATAGATTCATCAATTTTGTTCTTACTTTCATAAACTTGAAAAAAATATTTAAAAAAAAAAAAAGATTCAATTTCTGACCGGATTAATTCCTGTAGGTGCATACTCCTAAATGGGACGTGTGGACCCAATTAAAATGGTATGAGACGGATCATGATTTTTGTTAAGTCCGTTCCATTAATTTATAATTGAATTCACTATATAAACACTCGTATAAGAATATTTAATATATACATGAGTATTATTTATATGAAAATATTTAATTTTTTTGTATGAGATAAAAAATGAAATGTTATTTTAAATAATATTTAATTTGAATTATTTAATGTCAAAGTAAGAATATTATGTATATTAAAATTAATTAAAAAAATTATGATGGGCATGACGACGGTAGAACTCGACTAGGGATGACAATGGGTCGGGTTGGGTACCTATATATCTGACCCGACCTGTGTCCCGTTTCATTACTATAAGATAAATATATATTTTTTAAAATAGTTTTAAAAGTACGTTTATAAATTTATTTTGACCGTTAATATTGATATAAATTATGTTACATATAAAATATTGAAGATATATTATATGTATATGTATAATATATATAAAATATATATATAAGAACAGGTCACAAGTTCGAATCACGGATCGAGAGTGATACTCGAATCTGTCCCATTTTAATACGGGTTCGAAACGAAACGACCCAAATAGCACGGATTGGAGCGGATGACAATTGTCATCCCCAAACTCCACAGGCAAACGGGATATTCATGTATAAAATTCAAATTATTTGTAATTAAAAATGCAATTGATTTGGTGGTTTGTTATAAAATATACGCAATATTTAAAAAATAAAATACAGAATTGAGTTTGCGCCATTTAATTAATCTGTTACATAAAATATATTAAAATATTCAGTACTTATCCATTATTAAAATATATTTAGAACCAAACAAATATATTTGAACCAGAACGACTATATATATAAGAGGCCAAATTACATCAATTTCAAATTCCCTCAAAAAAAAAAAAAAAAAAAAAAAGTTTTCTCCTATTCTCCAATTATACGTACGAGAATGCATTCCCTCAACCCTTTCGCACGCAGTTTCATCCCTCTTCCGCCACCGCCACTGCCACCGCCGGAGCTCATTGCCTACCTTGCCTCCCTTGGTCCCGGGTCATGGCTTGTAATTCCTATTTCTGAGTTTCCTCCGCCTCTGTCGCTAATC
Source organism: Galeopsis tetrahit (assembly GCA_963675135.1). NCBI lineage: Eukaryota > Viridiplantae > Streptophyta > Magnoliopsida > Lamiales > Lamiaceae > Galeopsis > Galeopsis tetrahit. Next base: position 94,719,760 of record OY776121.1, read on the forward strand.
TATAAGCATAACGTGGTGCCACTTCAGCGGGCGGACGAGTCTACTACAATCATGATTAAAAACATCCCTTATAATTTCCCGTAATTCTGCTTCCTGAATCACTTTACTTAAAACTGTCATCTCACAACTTTTACTTTTGAGAAGTGTTTCTAAGCTGTTTATATATAGAGTTTACAACACCCCTTTAATATATTTTTTTACTTCTTTTGTACAAAATTAATGTTCAATTTTTTATTTTTTTGCAGCCGAAGTGAGATTATAAATCTCTTAGATAATTTTTGCTTAATGGAAAACAATAAGGCAAAGACTGACGAAGTTGTATGTGCCTATGACTTTATCTACTTGCCAATTGATTTTAGGTATGTAAGTTTAATTTAATTATTTACACGTTTAGGCCATGTTATTAGCTATCAAACGTGACACTATAGTTTTAATTTCAGTAATATTATATTATATTATATATAAATATTGATCGAGTTTATTAATGTTGCAAGTTCTAAGCGGGGTAAAGGCTTTGGTTTTGTCAACTTCACAAATGCCACAACTGCTTGGAAGTTTTACGAAGCCTTTCACCAGACAAATTGGACCAGTTTTGGATTAAACTGGTCCAAGAAAATCGAAATTGTCTCTGCTAAACTCCAGGTATTGAAAATATTGATGCATTGTAAATTTTAAAAATTGTGATATGATAGTTAAATTTATTAGGCTTAATATTGTTATTGTATATAAAAAATTAAATATACTTATTCTAACATATATTCTTATAATATAATAATAACATTGTGAAATTTATGGGAATATATAGGGCAAAGAAGCTTTGGTGAGACACTTCAATGAGTCCGTTTTCGAGTGTGAGACAGACGATTTTCTACCGGCGATTTTCAACCCACCCAGGGATGGGTCCGGACAGTCAGTTGAGCTGACTGTCGTGGGAACCCGCCACGCGCCGCGGACGAATACTACTGCACGAAACAATTATAGACCTAGGTGCTAATTACCGGTGCTTATGTTTTATTGTATGTAATTGAAAAGAGGGTGGATTTGGGCACTTGTATAGATTAGGGTTTACAATTTTACTCCTTTTCGTAATGTAAGAATTCTGAATGTTATTTATTGTCTTTCTTTTTTATTATATTCCGTATGATTGTGATATACTACTATTTTTTTTGTTAATTTATATGTAATTAGTTTTGCTACTCTTTTAAAAAGTGGCCCCTTATTATCATGATCTTGTAGGTTATGTTTATTTTGGATGTGATCATTTTAAAATCTAAACGACTTATATGTTTAACAAAATCTCAAATTACATCTTAAAACAAATATACTTTTACATGTTTTATAATTCTGGCAATACTTTCATGATAAGTTATTTTATAATTCTAGCAGTAATTAGGTTGAGTCCACATTTAGTCTTTGGAAATAGAATTGATATCGAAATCTATCGGTTTGGTTTCGATTTTTTTACTGAAAATTTGGAAATTTTGATGAATTTGAAGTATCAGTTTATATGTTTAATTTAAATCTACCAGTTTTACAAAGTATTATACTAACATTGTGGCAACTTTCACTACAAAAAATCATCAATATAAAGAGGGGAATGGTGAGGGAATGACCCTCTTTAATCACTTTGGCGAGAGCAAAGGCGAGGGGCAGTCACTGTTGACGAGGGCACCCTCGCCTATTAGAGAGGGTAGAATCACACTCGCCATATTAGAGAGGGTAGAATCACACTCGCCAATTTCTGAGGGCCAAATACACTCGCCAATTCCCGAGGGCGTGGGCCCTCGCCTATTAAAGAGGGCGTTGGCCCTCTTTAATCACTTTGGCGAGGGCAGTCACTGTCGCCAAAGTGTTCCTCGCTAATTTATTGACGAGGGCAACCTCGCCTATTAGAGAAAAATGTGGTATTTAAAAAAAATACAGATCTGAGTTTCGAACCCAGGTCTCTAAAGCAGGTCTCTAAGGCCACATCTCTTACCCCTCACCACTAGGCCACTATTAATGCCTTTTTATTCCACATGAGAAAGCAGGTCTCTAAGGCCACATCTCTTACCCCTCACCACTAGGCCACTATTAATGCCTTTTTATTCCACATGAGGGGTCGAACTCAAGTCTCTAAGGCCACATCTCTTACCCCTCACCACTAGGCCACCATTAATGCCTTTTTATTCCACATGAGGGGTCGAACTCGCGACCTCCCGGTTGTGAAGAGTTTATGCGCCCCCTGTGTGCGAATTAGACTAGGAGCTTTAGTCGTAATGTTTTAAATGCAATATATATTCATCTCTTTTAATTTCTGTTTTTATTCTTTAATTAATTTAAGAAAGCAACTTCATTAATTAGTTTAATAACTTATACTTATGTATTAATTCAATTTTATTCTTTTATTCTTTAAGTCAATTAATTTAATAAATTACCAACTATATGTTATTAACTCAATTAATTTATATATTAGTTTAATACTTAATTAATTTAAGAAAGCTAGTCCTTCATTACTTAATTTAATAACTTATACTTATATATGTATTAACTCAATTTTTTCTTTTATTCTTTAAGCCTCGGGCTGTCTCGCGATACCCTCTACGGCTTGACCCGCAGCAGTCCCTTGACCAACTCCAGGCTTCAGCGGGCCCCGGTGTTCATTCATTTGATTTGACTTTAGAAGCCTTTTTTTCCTCTTTTGCTACACCTTGAGTTCTGTCGATTCGAATGAACGATTCATGAATCTGAATGACGAATCCAAAAATCCTATACAATTAATTTAATAAATTATCAACTATATGTTATTAACTCAATTAATTTATATATTAGCTCAATTTTTAGAAAGCCCTTCATTACTTAATTTAATAACTTATACTTATGCATTAACTCAATTTTATTCTTTTATTTTTTAGATCAATTAATTTAATAAATTACCAACTATATGTTTATTAACTCAATTAATTTGTATATTGGCTTAATACTTACTTAATTAATCACACACAAGCAACGTTCACTTCAAACCATTAAAATATGAATCAAAATCAATGTTTGGATCACTCATTAATTCTTCTACCATAGTGTGGTACGAATTAGGTCCCATTGGGTCAACTTCATACGCAAATTCACTAGTGTTTTGAAATGGACGTGGACCCCAACTCTCTTCACCGTGATAAATCCAATTATAATAATTTCGTGTAAACCCATTTCGATATAAATGAGATTTCACTTCATTAGGATTTCTATAAGTCTCATTTCGACATCTAGCTTTCGAGCAAGGACACCTAATTTTTCCTTCCCAAATCGAATTCGGATTACTAGTGGCAGCTTCAATAAATCCATTTACTCCACTAATAAAGTCGGGGCTCATAATCCCATTGACCAATCTTGAACTATACATCCAACTACGACTTGAATAATTCATGTTAATCGATCTGTTTCAAATGTATTTTGAAATTTAAACATTGATTAATGTTCTAATTAATATAAATATATATATATATATATATTTTTTTTTTAAATTTTGGCAGAGTTTCACCTAAATATATCGTATTACCAAATATTTAAGTTCCTAGTGCATCCATTTTCGACTCGAGTAAAATTACTCAAGTCGGAACGCACAATCTACAACAAACAAACAACTCATCCCGGCCTCCAACATCGATTTAATTTCACTTATTTTAACAATTGATTATAACATTAATTCTCCCAATTAACACATTCATGCATAACAATTAACACACCAATTAATAATTAACACATATATATACATGCATAAAACATAACAATTATATTAACACCTTTATAACAATTAACAATTTTTATAACTTCCATCAATTAATTGGGCCTTAGGCGAGGACAATTACGAGGGCCCCACCACCCTCGCCAATTTGCGAGTGGGGGACCGTCGCCAATTTCCGAGGGACACAATGCACTCGTCAATGAGCGAGTGCAAAACACGCCGCCGCCAATTCCCTCGTCAATTCGCGAGTGCATCTTTTTCCACTCGCTAATTCGCGAGTGTGATTCCTCCCCTCGCCAAATCCCTATTTATTTGTGCCCCTCTTTAAATCCCTCGCCAAACAGCAAGGGTTTAATCCCTCTCTTTAACTCCCCTCGTTATTTGAGCAATTTTTTGTAGTGTTTTAACACACCATAGATTCTTTCAACCCTTTAATCGTTTTAATTGGTTGGTGATTTTCATGATGTCCCCGAATTGTGGTATTAATTTATATGTTAATTAAAAATTAGTACGGAGTATCAAATATGTAATAATAAATTTTAATTATATTTCAGATTTTATTTATTACTCGCTTTTTTTGAAAATTTTTCTTGTAAAGAAATAAAAATATAAAAGTATTACTAGCTATTATAGATTAAAATATTAATTATAAAAAAATATTATCCAAAAATATAAATTAAAAAATCGAATATAGCTTTTATATTTTGTTAGATATTTGAATTCTATTCACATTTTTTAATTCTGATTTAGATTATTATTTATTTTTAGATCTTTTAGTTATTTTGTGTTTTAAATGTTAGTGTAGATTAAACATATTTTTGTGATTTATATCTCGATTTTCGGAATTAATAAAAAAATTATATGAATATTTATATTTTTATCAGAATTTTTCGGAGTATGCAGATTTGTTTGGGGTTTGAATGAATTTGCTTTTTTTTTTTTTTTTTTTTTTTTTTACTATTCACATACTCCATTATGCTTATTTAGATTGATTTTTAATTGTCATCACTCATCATTATTCATTATGCTTCTTAATTAGATTTTACGCTTTGCAGATATACAGCAGTCATTTGGTATACTTTTCTGTTTCTCACACGCATTCCATGTCATTTCTACACACTTTTCAATTTTTCAATTAAAGCAACTCACATTTGTTTTCTCAATTATTTGGGACTATTATCCCGCCTAACATGCAATTTCACTACTAAGTTCTTGTTTACTCCCTCCTTTCCCTTTCCCATATTATTTGCACGGTTCAATTGAAACACTTTTTTAATTTTTTTAAGGAAAGTGAATTTAGGTATGGGTGATATAAGATAAATATGGAATATTTTGAATGATTTGATGAGGTGTAAAGTAAAGTGTATGTAAAAAAATGAGTGACAATTTTAAAAAAAAAATGTTGAGAGGGTATTAATTTTGTTGGATAGGAATTTTTTTTTTTTTTTTTTGAGAATTTTGAAATTTTAATAAATTGTAAATTTTGTGTTTGTTTTGAGATTTAAGTAATATATAATTTAACTTCATGTTATAGAATTATGTGTATTTATATATGATTTATAAGTATATATATAAGTTTTGCGCTATAAGAAAACAACACCATAAGTTCTTACAACGATTAGGAAAATTAGAGACGAGATTCAAGGTGAGATTAAACAATTGAGTCATTGTTCAAGAAATCTTCATAAACCATCCATTTAATATGTATTAGTATTATATATAAGAAATTATTAATTTATATTTTATTTGGGGTATATAGAAATTATAAAAAAATGTATTACTATATATCTTATAATTTTAGCTAATTAGTATTAATTTAGCACCCTATTCTCAAATTGAGACCTACCAAAAATATTACTCCCTCTGTCTCGCTATAAGTTTCCCCTTTTTTTTTTTTTTTTTTTACATCCATAAAAAAAAGTGAGAAGCTTATAGTGTGACCGAGGGAGTATTTCATTCGTCTGTAAAAAATTTTTTACCCATCCCTTTTTTCCCCTCCCCATGACTCGCTCCCCAGGACCTAAGGCCTAGGTAGTGGTGCTCTAACCAATTGAGCTATCCCACTTTGTTATTCGTCTGTAAAATGTAATCTCATTTAACTTATATTTTTGATCTAATACACTTTAGGGAAACTAACACGCAATGAACCTACAGGCTACAATACCCTATAACTATAAGGTCCTTATTTTATTTACTTTATTTATTTTACATTTAATGGATGAAGAAATCTTATTAATGATTTTATTAAATAATCAAGTACGGAGTATTAATTTATTGAATTTTTGTGTTTGTTTTGAAATTTATACAGGGTAGGATTTAACTTTATAGAATAGGGTTATAGATTTTATATGTATTTATAGGGTTGACTTTTATAGGGTAGGATTTTAAAATCCTGAATCAAAATCCCAAACTGTAGTTTCGAAATCTTAAATCCGAATTTTCCATTCCAAAACAAACAAACAATCCCAAACTGTAAGGTTGCGTTTGGTTGGGTGGATTTGAGCTTATGGATTTCAAATCCACGTGTCAAATCCATTCCACATGTTTGGATTATGAATGAATTTCAAATACTTAGATTTGTGCCAATACATTTTTTAGTTAAAATTGAGAGAGATTTCAAATCCTCACTAAAATTATGTCATTTGAAATACATGTATTTTTAACTCCTTTCATTTGAAATTTTGACATCCAAAATCTCCCGCCCCCAAAAAAATCCATTACTCTAAACTCTCACACTGTCACGCGTGACTTGACACGACACGCCTCTTTAATTTCTGAAAACCGATTCAGACTCAAAGTCGGTGGATAGATGGAGCTCCGGTAGCCAAGCCTACTTCCTGACCCACCTCTTCGCCGGCCACACCGCCGGACTTTCCTGCACCTGGCGTCACGGCCCCCTCTTCTGCTCTCGCGTCACCGCCGACCTCTTCCCGTGCGAGTTCCCCGATTTCGACCTATCTCTCTTCTGCATCCTCGACATCGGAACCTGGCATCCGCTTTGCTTGACCGATCGTTCTTCTGGAACCACCACCAGGATCCTGGTCAAGGCCATAGACGCTCAACATTGCCCCGGTAATTTTGTTTTGTCTGTTAGGTGTTTGTTGTAATTCCTCAATGAGATTTTTCTTCTATCATGTGTTATGATTTTTGTACTCGTAGCTGTGAGTTTTTTTCTATACTGCCTTCAGATTGTGGTTATAATGTGAGATATCTTAATTCCTCAATGAGATTTTGCTTCTATAATGTGTTATGATTTTCGATAGTGTACTCGAAACTAATTTGCTGTGAGTTTTTTCTATACTGCCTTAAGATTATGGTTATAATGTGAGATATCTTAATTGCTCAATGAGATTTTGCTTCTATCATGTGTTATGATTTTCGATAGTGTGTACTCTAACTAATTTGCTGTGACTTTTTTGTATACTGCCTTCAGATTGTGGTTATAATGTGAGATGCCTTAATTCCTCAATGAGATTTTGCTTCTATCATGTGTTATGATTTTCGATAGTGTACTCTAACTAATTTGCTGTGACTTTTTTGTATACTGCCTTCAGATTGTGGTTATAATGTGAGATGCCTTAATTTCTCAATGAGATTTTGCTTCTATCATGTGTTATGATTTTCGATAGTGTACTCGTAACTAATTTGCTGTGAGTTTTTTCTATACTGCCTTCAGATTGTGGTTATAATGTGAGATATCTTAAGTGCCATTATCCGCCCTGTTCTAGGTTCTGTAATGTACTTGTTTCGCGGTGAATTTGGCTGCACGCATTACACTGGGGATTTTCGTTGGGAATCGGAAGGTGAGAGAGCGGAAAATGGAAGGAGGGTGTTGCTTGACGCTCTCAAGAGTACACGTTTCCTCCTCGTGATGTTGCTTGACGCACAGATGGTACTAGTTCTAATATCTCTCTGAAATTTTGTTCTTTTAAATGATTATAATCCATAAACTAGGGTTATTTATGTTGAATTTTACAATAGCCATGTACCAATGTGTAATATATAGAGCAGTGAAGTGATTCTCCTGCTTTGTATGAATTATGGGTTGTTCAAAGTTTCTTACTCGTTTTGTTCCCCGAAAAAGATAAATCTGAAGCTCAGATAGGAAAATGGGGTGTTAGTAAATCAGTAAATGGCAGATAGGGTCTTGTAGAGAATGTGAAATGGGAGCAGGAACAGAGTTTTTCAGTAATACTCAACTGAAAGCCTCACAATCTTTATTTTCTTAGAAGATTGATCTCAAGCCGTTTGATGATTGATTACATGTTGTTGATATCATTACCTCTCATCCAAATCATGATATCGTATAGGAGTAGACTTGCTGGGTCAAGAAGATCTTCTGTTGTACATAGCACATGCACTCAACATAAAGGTACTTGCTAAACTCGATTATATTTCTGGCGTCGCTTAAATTACAGAGCTGTTGAAAAAGTGTGACTTTCAACATGTTACAGATTTGGGTTTGGCCTGAACGATTGCAAATCATGCATCTACTTGGATACATGAAACCTTCACCACCAACACTGAACTTACTAGAGTTCGTGCTATTCCTCAATATAGTTTCAGCGGCAACACTAGGAGTCACGCCATGGACTACGGAACCAATGCAAAATGACTACATATTTGTTGTTCCATATTCGGATCATTCTTGCTTCTCTGAGATCAAAGATCATTGAGCTTCTTCGTCCTGTGAACGTCTAAGGCATTGCTTCGTTCTCTTCATGTTACATTGAGCCTCGTTATTACTTTGATCATCTTTGTGGAACTGAACAAGCAATGCAGAGGATGCGGAAGCTTGAGATTGGAGAGGCGATGGACAAAATTGAAAAGGATGAAATGAAACCAGTTTCAGATGTTACTTCCACTCATGTGCTAGGAGAGAAGAGAAAGACCGACCGAGTTGATTTTCACTGTCCGAATAGAGACAATTTGATGAGAAAGTTCACCCGTGGCGCTAAAATTGCAGATTCTGATGAAGAATAGAACTATTTTATCCACTAGTAAAATGTGACTAAGAACATTGCTTTGCAATGAGACTTAATTAGTTAGTTATACTAACAGCGAGTTAAGATTGTTAATGTCGTTTTTATATTAAATATGCCTACATGTCGTTTTTATATTTAATTGATGGCATGGATGTGATGAAGTTATTGAATTTCTAAAATATGGTATGTACATAAATTATTGGTTGAGATTTTTAAAATTTTGAAAATTTTTATCAACTTTAAAATTTAATTAATTGACTAATTTTCTAAAATTTGCAAACACGTCATAAGTTAATGAATATTTAAATTATATATTAAATTAATAAAATTAGAAAATAAATTATCTTAGTACAATTTTCTATTACTTTTTTTATTTCTGACACAAATGTGATGCATATAATAAATTAAAATAAAAAAAATATTTTAAAATAAATGATAAAATTGAATTGACTAAAAAAATATGAAAATTTTAAAATAAATATTACACACAAGTGGTTAAAGCACCATTATCCCGGTCTTAGGTCCTGGTTCGAGTCATGGGTAGGGGAAAAAAGAGGATGGGTATTTGTATATTAACAAGAATCAAACTGATCTTACACCGACACATCCATATCTTGATCCTATATTATTCATATCTTATTGACGCGATTTTTTTTTCTTAAATTGTTGGATAAAAATAATAATAAAATAAAAAGGCGGTGATAAGCCGCAACCAAAAGCCAGTCGGCTAGGCATTGTATAAAAAAACTAATGGTACACAATTAATATTTTTCACTTAAAATATTTAATATTATCGTAATTATTTATTTATTAGACATTTAAAAATGTCTGTAATAAATAGCATCACACTTTCCCTATCTTCCTATCATCAATTAATCCATCATTAAATTTTCACTAATCTTACATACTCATAATTAAATATGCTCTCTTATTGTTAATATAAATCATTTTGACATTTCATTTTTCTTTATATATTATATGTTGTTTTACATTTTTTAATGCAAATTAATTGTATTTATTTTAAATCTAATTTTAAGATCACTAAATATTTATATAAATGTATTTTTTTTATGAAATGTATAATTATTAATTAAAAAAAAATGAAAAATAAATATTTATATAATACGTGTGCATAATCTAACCATACAAATCTATGAAACAAACATACCCTCTGACTATTAGTCCCTTTGATCTTTGGTTGAGTCTTGGACCCTTATTAATATTATATAGTATATAATGTGAAATACTTGGAAATTTTTTATTTTTTGATTGACATTTACTTGGAAAATTAAATCTACATTTCCAGAAAAGTCCATAAAAAAAAAAGTCAAAATTGTTCGCATCCGTATGGGTACCGTGCGTATTGAATTCAAAAATTCAATGATACCCACTTGTGTTATTCTAAATTTGATTAGTTGTGATGTACGTTTTCACAAAATATGAATTGTTTTAAATTTCCGTTTTCTTGGCAAATTATACTCCTTTCGTTCCGTACTTAAGGGCACAAAATTATTGAGTATGAATTTTAACAAACGACTTGTTTTCTTAGTATTATAAAAGATAAAATGAGAATAGTAAAGACTTTTTAACTTTATAAATAATATTATTTTCATCCCTTAAAAGTTTGCATACTTACCCTCTCCGATATATATTCAATTAAACTACTTTACTTTATATATAAAAAATTATAAAAAAATTACCCTCAAGGCTCTAAGTATTACATTTTTTTCTTAAACTCCATTCCAACAAATGTAAAATTTTCAGGGACGGATGGAGTAATAAAATTACTTTTTAGTGTAATAGAGTAGTGACATTTGTTACAATATTGTGGTGTTTTAAGGGGATAATTTAAAAATGTTTTTATTATTTTAGGTAATTGGTCAATAAGTAAGAGACAATAAAAGTGACAAAATGAGTTATTAAGTAGGGAACGGGGGGAGTATGACGTTTTGCACTTTTCAATGTAAATTATTTGTATTTCTTTCAGATTTACATTTGAGATAAATTAATATTTACATAAAATGGGAAATTAATTATTTTCTTAATATATGTGTATTCATTCAAAATGACTTATATTTTGATTAGAAGGGGATAAATTTTATGTGTCCCAAATTATTTGAACAATATTTGTTTTGAGTTTGTATTGATTTTTTAAATTTAGATGTGTCCCAAATTATTTGAAAAGTTATTTGTTTTGGGTTTGTAGTGGTTTTTTAAATTTATAAATTTTAAATTTAGATGGAGTAGTATATTTGTTCAATACAAAAAATATTAATATATAAAAAAATCGAGTGAGAATATATGTGGTCTGTAATTTTTTTTAAATAATATTTTCTTGACTTTATAACTTCATTGTACGGATAATTCTACTTTTTTAATGTGAGTTTTTTTCCCAAACTTTTAATAATATATTGACCTATATATGTAACTACGTCGAACTATCAAACGGATATTGCTACTTTTTTATTTGAGTGTTTTTTTTTTCAAAGTTTTAATTATTTATATATTGACTATACATATAACTAAGTCAAACTATCACGTGGATATTGCTATTTATATTATAATACTCCCTTCTATTTAATTTATTATTTGTACTTCTCATTAAAAGAATAATACATTTATATAAATATTTATTGATCTTATGAATAAATAAATAAAAAATGTAATTAATTTATATTAAAAATGGAGGAAGTATCTATTTTTACATAATTTATTGACTTTTGGGCTATGCGTTACACCACAGTAATTGTTTGTTACTACTCTTTTTTCTTTTTTTTAGTCTAAACATATCTGTTTTCTTGATTTTCTTGAATTAAACGACACTTAACAAATACTTCCTTTATATGAAAGCTCCTCATAATTAAGTTTTGCCCACAAATGTTAAAAAATATTATAAAATAAATAAATGTATTAAAAATGTATCAGAGATACTGGAAAATAATGAAGTGGAAGAGAAGGTTGTTTGTAAAAAAATGAATAAGTACTTAGAATAACTTTTATTGAAACTTACGAAATAGAAAAGTTTAGTAACTTTCACCGAATGTAAGAAAATATAAATATGACTATTTAACATTGTTTTAACTTATTTGATATATAAGATACAAAATTAGATAACGTAGGTAATGACGTAAAAACAGTTATTTATCTTATCCCCTCTCATTTGTGTCATTGATAATTAATGACAAAATAATGAAAGGTTTCAAAAAAAAAAAAAAAAATTAATGACAAAATTACAATTATATAAGTTTGAATTACTTTGAACCCATCACTTCCTGTCTATCAATTTCATTAATCTATAAATCATTTTAATAATTATTTTATTTAACATTTCTAATTTTCAAATGGAGTGTAAACAGAATTTAATACTCTATCTATCTGTCGAATTTTATTATTTTTAGTACTCCGTTTTTACCTTTCTTTAATCATTTTATTCCTAAACAATTAATCATTTTATTTATAAATGTACACCACAATTATCACACATTATATTTCTAATACATTTATTTTATACATAAATTAATTATTGACTTAATGAATTTAGACAACTCAAAAGAAAAAATAATAACACATCACATGGACGGAGGGAGTATATATATATACATGATATATTATGTTGTAGAAATATCGAATTGTGTTTTTTTTTTTTTTACAAACATATCGCGTAAATAGGCTATAGTATAGTAGTACGTACATTTACAGTTTGCATATGTTTTAAAATATATATATAATATGAAATATTTAATTTGTGGTATTAAGTCTCAAGGTAAGAAGAGATAGAAAAGAAGAAAAAAATATAAAAAGATAAAAAATGTGAAAGGTAGTAAAGTGTTGAAAAAAATAGAAAATACTAGTAACTTAACAAAACTTTCAAAATAATAAAATAAATAATTTAACGATAAACGAAGTATAATTTATATTTACGGAGTATTTTTTTTAATTTTCAAATTATTATAAATTTTAGGGTTTAATAATATTATAGTTTTTTTATTTAACTAATTATGAATTAGTAATCATAATATTTATATATGTTAAAAGACAAAAATTGTGTATTGTGCTCTATTTTTTGTGTATATTGAGAAGCAAAAATAAAAAATCAATTGTAGATGATTTTCGTGATGATATGCAAGAGAGACACTCTAACGAACATATTTATGTATATTGAGATATTTAACTATGAATATTAATATATTACGAAAATAGATTACTGTTAAACTGTATCGATCCGTTGACCCCCTCAATCGAAAATCCTCTTTCCGTCCCTGATTTTTTATCTTTCCTTTCGCTAGCTTTGGTGGTTTCCGTAGAATCTGCACACACCACTGTTCATGTAATTTAATTAACATAAAAAAAAAAAAAAAAAGTATTGGAGGACTGAGGAGTGTTTATACGAGACAAATTTCATTTAATATTATTACTTTTTCGTTCACACTAAAATTCGTTAGAAGCTTAAAAAGTATTAACATAAAATGTGATGTAGTACAATTAATGTGATTGAATATAGAATAATGTCGAGAGTACGGATAAAAAAGAGTACATAAAAAGATATTAATTGATATAAATAAAATGGTGCAGGATAATTATTTTATAGGGTGAGAATGAAATAAAAGAAGCTTAGCATAAAATGCCCAAAATGGAAATAATGAAAATTCGATTTTTTTTTTTTAATAAATGAATATCTCCCATATGAAAACGTCATACAAAAAACTCTCTTCTTTAATTTAAGGATTAATTGCTTCCTCCAGAAAATCTTCTTGATAACAATAATTAAAAAAAGACTTCAAACACAAGAACAGAGGAGTATAATTTTACTACATTAATCCAAATACTAATGAATATATAAACATTGCCTTTTATTTTTATTTTTTAGATTTACAAAATCAGTACAAATTTATGCTCAAACTAATGATCTTCAACTCAAAATGGATCACCACAACATTGTCGTCCCGTTCCGTTGAGTCAAAACACCAATACACATAAATTCAACGGTGGACCCTTAGACATATTACATCATTGCTAACCTCATTAAAAAAATAAAAGAACTATTTAAAATTTAGAGTGTGTTTGCAAACAATAGTAGTTGATTCAAAGTGATTAAAGTTGATTTTTGTAGTAAAATTAAAAGTAGATAGTGTTTTAAAAATAAGCACTTCTAATCAATTTTTTAAATGGTGTGGTGTATGTCATACAAATCATTTTTTTTATAATTTTACAAAAACCACCCTTGTTACCTTTGAATAAATAATGGGTAAAAATAAAATATTATTTAAATTGTGAGGGCAAAATTGTAAAATTAGTGAGTGTAATGATTAGAAGCACTTAGAAGTTGTTAGAAGCATGGGGAGGGGTGCTTGACCAAAATTGATTTTAAGTAATTAATTTAATTACTTACTTGTATTTACAAACACTTCAAAAGTGATTCTATTTAAAAAAAAAATAAAGGTTTTTTTTTTTTTTTTTTTAAGAATTGCAAAAAGTTAATTTCATGTAGAAATATTTTATTTATTTAAAACCTCAATTATCTCTCTTGATTTGCAATGGAAATGAGAATTCGATTAGGGCGGGTGGGTATAGGATCGATCGCCCTCATTTCATCCTCGAAGAAAAATTGACAGCGATTGTTGCGCGGTTATATATTTGCATGATGTGCAAAGACAATAACACAAATACGAGTAGTGCGCACAAATTCTATGAATGCGTCGATCGGGAGGAAACACACATTTTTAGGCTATTTCTTAGATAACATATGGGTGAAGATGGAAGAATTTGAGGCATGTGAGATTGTACACATTCCGCGAGCTCAAAATAAAGTAGCTCATAAATTAACGACTTTAGTTTATCAATCGCTATTTTCTTATGATTGAAGTGGTGACGAAGTCTCGAGGTGGATAAATGATTAAGTGATACTGTGAGTCTGTGACCTCATTCCCCTAAAAAAAATTAAAATCCACACTCATGGACCCACTTGAATTAAATTTTTAGATCAATCTCTAAAGGTTTTTTCTCTTTTACAACGATCAACTTCAACTACGTACTCACTACATACAATACTTATTTTATATTACTATCGTTCCACAATAATTTTTACATTTTTTTCGCAACGTTCTACAATTATTTTCACAATCTTAAAATTGAAATTGTTTTATAAACTTTACCCTTAAAATATTTGTAATTTTACATAAAATGTCATCACTTTTTATTTATACATACACACAAGTCAACTATTTATTTATTTTATACATAAAAATTTACATAATTATCTCTTAAAACTTTATTCATTATTACATTTTTTTAATTTATGCGTTCACCTATATGTAAAAGGTATATTCTTTAATTTTCTTATAGAAGTGAAAATGAAAATCTTGTGACGAAACAAATAAAGTATAAAATTATCATTATTATAATGGCAATTTTATATAGTGGGCACATATTGATCACTAATTGAAATTTAACATATACTTGTGTGTAATTATTGCATAATTGTAATTGAAATTGATTTGCATAAATATGCTATATATAGAATGTGAGCTCACTTTTGTGTATTTAAGACTGAATGTTTGATGAACGAATCTTATTAATTAATTGCATGCTATATTCCTAAAGTTGGGCATGGATAATGACCTTCAGCGACCTATATTAATATATTTTCCAAAATTACGTGAATACGTTATTATAATACTTCATATTCAAAATATACGTCACTTTATATTTATACACACTTAAAAAAAATTACAAATTTGTTACTATACAGGATTCCCAATTTATTAATCTAGAATTCTTCTACCCTATACAATGAAAATTATTTACATACGTAGTATAATTTATTACTCTCTCCATTTTTTAATAAGTGTCACTTTGTCTTTTTAAGTATATTTTTAAAACAAGTGTTATTCTGTAATTTTTTTCTTTAATTTTGACAATTTTATTCTTATAAATTTTTTTACCTCTAATTTCAATGAATATAGTACAACATAAATTATGGAAAAATCATAAATATTGTATATATAAATACCACTACATTCTTGAGTCTTGACCACATTTTTTACTAAACAAAAATTTAATATCAAAATTATTTATCATTAATGAAGGGTAATAATTTACATTAAAAATTGTAAAATGTCAGACATATAATTTGCAAAAAAATGAAAGGTCAAACTTAGTATATTATGACTGAGAGGGAGTACCATTCTGCAAGGGCATCGTTGAAACCGATTTTTATATTTAAAAAAGAACAAAACAAATAAATGACCCCTAATTATTTTTTATAAAATCAATATACACCCCTAGTTTCAATACAAAATAAATGACCCAAAAAGAAATGTACACCATTGATTATAATACAACCAAATGATGGGTCTTTCATTGAAAATTAACATGATGTATACTACTCCATGAAAACACCTCTTAAAATATTGGACTAGAAAAATTTTGTGGTGTAATTTAAACAAGTGGATTTTTCTTTGAGACTTGTGATTGTGACCAACACGCTGACGAAAAGATGATGGGGTTAATTTGCAATACTACAACATCGAATTAGTCGATAATTGGACCAGATATTAGACATAAAAAATTAAAATAAACATCCATACATTTCCCCCAAAACTGAATCTACAATATCGCATAATCTTCTGTCAAATTTTTTAAAATTACATGAGTGGATCTTATTTAATGATTTAGAATTAAAACTGCAATCAGGGTCGATACTTAAAGTTCGAATTGTTGTTGGATTCCGCTCGACTCGATTACATTGATGAGCAGAGTTCGACTCGACTCATAAACACGTTTAATTTTAACTACACCACATTCACATCTGGATTTACTAACGTTAACAAGTGGAATTAGCAGAGGTTCTCTATTTAAAACACATCAATTTCACATAAGTTTGAAAACCAGTACAAGAAAATATTCCCAAACACGACCTAACGAATATTCCCGCTGGCAATTTCCAATGCAGGTATTTATTTATTGTCAAATTAATATTTATAGTAAGTTTTACTCCCTCGGTGTTTTAATAGATTATTACTCCTACATGTTTTCATTTTTTGTCTTATTTTTTATTAAATTACTTACTCCATTTATCTAGTGTATCACTTTAAATGCTATTCTCAACGTCCATGAAATATAATTATATTTATATTATATTATTCGTTTATAAAATGTAGTGTTATACATTTTATAATAATCATCACCCTTTAATTATTGTATAATTTAATTATACAAATTATCATCAACTTTATTTACAAACAATCACTTTATTCATCTCATAATATCCTACTATACCCTTAGACCTAGTTTGGTTTGGGATTGACCCATCTCAATTTGAATAGACTATTCTCAATTCAATCTCTATCGATCCCTCCTAATCCAAAATTCCAAATACGAATCCAAATATCAAT
This sequence comes from Galeopsis tetrahit, assembly GCA_963675135.1. NCBI lineage: Eukaryota > Viridiplantae > Streptophyta > Magnoliopsida > Lamiales > Lamiaceae > Galeopsis > Galeopsis tetrahit. Next base: position 94,736,859 of record OY776121.1, read on the forward strand.
ATACATCTACACACTTATTTTTATACAATCACATCATTACCTTAGTGTGAGTTGTCTCGACTAAAGATTGGGGATCTGAACGTCTTTTAAGGCAAATGAAACACTTGTTTTTCATCTTTCCACGATTGAAGGGGACAACGATATTTGAAAATCTTTAAGTGTAAAATTGTATTATATTTTGTTACGATCTTGTAAACCATCCTTAAAAAAATAAAAATGGAATGAGTAAAAAATAGCACAACACCATTTTGGTCAAATAATTTTATGCTCTTCAATTATCAAACAAACCCCACACATTTGTTCACACGCCACAGGTAAGTTCGTAACAGTGTATTATTCTCTATTAAAAAAAAATAGAAATAGTTTTAATTTCTCCCCGTTTTTTCTAGACGCGCATAAATATCGTCGTCCTTGTATTCGTACCTCTATATAAATTGCCACTAATCATACCTGTGTTTTCCATTATCAACAATTTTTCAAATACTACAGGTAGGTAGCATAGAATGATGGTTTAAGTGTGTTTTAATTGAAGAAGTTGTTGTGATAATTAATTGATTCCGTATCAGCAACAAAATCCTTCTGATTTCGTTTATTCATTGATTAATCGTGATTTGTTGTTGTGCAGGGTGAAAATGGCGAATTTGCGTGCAACTTTAAGGCATCCGGATGATTTCTATCCTCTGGTGAAGCTGAAGCTGGCGATGAGAAAGGCGGAGAAGCAGATCCCGGCGGAGCCGCATTGGGCATTTTGTTACTCTATGCTTCACAAAGTTTCCAGAAGTTTCGCTCTCGTGATTCAGCAGCTTGATACCGATCTTCGCGATGCGGTAATTTCACTTATATTCGTTTTTGTTTTCGAATTTATTTTTTCGGTTGTAGATTTTGTGTTTTGAAGCTGAATTTCTAGCAGTAGCGAACAGTCGCTAAGTTAGTGGTGCGATAAAATTGATACGATGCTTGAGGATATAATTGATCAGAGCGCTTCATCTTAATTACAATCGGAATATGGAGCTTCTCTTATAATGCTGGGTTAATTAGCTTACAGTGCTTAAGATTCATGATAATTTGCTACAATTTTCGTAGTCAGAACTCTTTGTCCAAAATATCCGTGATTTTCTCCATTTTAGACTATTGATCCCTTAGTTAGATTTATTTGTTTATTCGCTCGACTGTAACGATACAAGTTTCATAGTTATTCGGATTATTGTAAGAGGATTAGTTGAACTTTAAACTGTATATTTATGTTCTACTCTGAGTTTATCTATGTTTTGCTTAAATTGATTAAGTCTATATGTATTGTGTAGGTATGCATCTTCTATTTGGTTCTTCGAGCACTGGACACAGTTGGTATACTCTCCTACTATTAAGTTATTGTTATTGTTGTTGATATTCAATTGCTAACAAAGAACTGGTTACTCCAGAAAAAACACACTGACATCGTCTGTATATTTTCTCGGTGGTCAATCCGATACTTTAATACCTTGCATATATTTTTTATGCCATGACAATCTAAGTAACCGTATTCCCATATCATTTACTTGACAGAGGATGATACAAGCATAAAAACGGAGGTTAAAGTGCCTATTCTGAAAACGTTTCATCGTCACGTATATGACAGTGAATGGCATTTTTCATGTGAGTTTTCAAGTTCTGATTTTAGTCTGCTCGGAACTCTCTGTAACTAGCAGCTTATTTAGTGTTAGATTTTCAAGAAAATCTAAAAGTTTTGCTTTCACAATTTATATAGCTATCACCCTGTTCATTCTAAAGAGAAATTATGTGTTAAAATTTTTACACTATCTTATTTAAGTCTAATTTTCATTGACAGGTGGTACAAAAAACTACAAAGTCCTCATGGATGAGTTTCATCATGTTTCGACTGCTTTTCTGGAGCTTGAAAGAGGGTATTTCTTTACTACGGAGTATTAATTACGGGTTACATAATGTTAACAGTATTCCGTATTATTGCTGTAAGCTATTTGTGCTCACAACTGCTTAAGTGTATAATCATTCCCTTTTGCAGTTATCAGGAGGCAATTGAGGATATTACCATGAGAATGGGTGCAGGGATGGCAAAATTTATTTGCAAGGAGGTATAGTAGAAATATTAAAATATTATTATGCTACAGGCTGTTTTTAGCACCCGTTACATAATCCTGAAAAAATCATAACAAAAATTATAAAATATAGGAGTATATCAATTCGTCCTCATTGCTTATGTAAACCAACTGTATTTTCTTAGGATATCACTTATAGAAGAGCATGTTCGTACGAGTTATGGGTTAAATAACAGAACATTCTGTATGTCAGAATCTACATCGATAGTTGTCGGAAACTCGTTTAAAATTCTATTGAATCTTTTGTCTCTCACCAGGTAGAAACAGTTGATGATTATAATGAATATTGCCACTATGTGGCCGGACTTGTTGGACTCGGGTTGTCGAAGCTGTTCCATGCTTCAGGAAAGGAAGATCTGGCATCAGATACTATCTCCAACTCAATGGGTTTATTTCTTCAGGTACTAATTACATAGTCTCAGTAATGAGTGAAGAGCAGCTCATTGGCATTAATATCTCTCTAAGATTTGTGTTATACATTTTCTTAATTGCAGAAAACCAATATTATCAGAGATTATCTTGAGGATATTAATGAGATACCAAAGTCACGTATGTTTTGGCCTCGTCAGATATGGAGTAAATATGTCAACAAACTTGAGGTACATCTTTCCTTGCTTTGGTCAACAAGTCTCGATACATATTTTGAGCTTTTCATAGATAGTTTAATACAAAAACTTCCATGAATCAGTTGCACGGTGCACCTCATGCATTTTTTACCAGTATTAGTACTTTTTTTTATCTTCTGAATTAATTTTATCTAAGAAAACTGTTTCCGCAAAAAAAAAATTAATTACAGTTTTAGCAATTAGGTCAGAATTGCATGAGGTGCACCATGCACCCGATGCACATAAGTGTAACTCATAGTCATCGTTGAATGCTAATTTAATAAAAGCAAATTCTTCTCTGACTGTATTTTTTTTGGTTCTATGCTCATAGGACTTAAAATATGAGGAGAACTCAATTAAAGCAGTGCAGTGTCTTAATGACATGGTCACAAATGCCTTAACACATGCAGAAGATTGCCTGAAGTACATGTCTGCTTTGCGAGACCCAGCTATCTTTCGTTTTTGTGCAATTCCACAGGTAATGCGTCGTCTTGTTGTCTCTCTATACAGTATAACCTTTGAATAGAATCATCATGGATAGTTGGGATCATGGTTTCAAGGTTCCCCTACTATACACTATAGGAGCTTGTTTGCTTAGTGGGTTTAGAGGGTGAGTTAAGCATGTAAACCCACCATAACCACGAGTTGTGGTGGGTTTACATACCTAACCCTGTAACCCACCCTCTAAACCCACTAAGCAAACGAGCCCTAGATGTCTAGGACACGATGACATACTACATTTGGGATCTGTACTCACCCTCGATGTAATATCAAAAGGTGCACCTGATTTATTTTTCTTTCATCTCTCCTGATACGAACAGATCATGGCAATTGGGACATTAGCTTTGTGCTACGACAACATTCAAATCTTCAGAGGTGTTGTGAAAATGAGACGTGGTAAGAATAATCCCGGGCCCTGTCCATATGAAATGCGTCTTCATCCTTGAATTAATTTTTTCAACTGACTTTTGGAGCCAGTTAACTGTTTAGTGTTCCATTTCATGTTCATTTCTAAAGGATCAAAGGTTACAACTCCGTTTCTTTGCCGTAGGTCTAACTGCTAAAATTATTGACCGGACTAAAACTACATCTGATGTGTACGGGGCTTTTTACGACTTCTCTCTTATGCTAAAATCGAAGGTATGAGTTTGATCCAATAACTTTCCATGTATATATCAGTAAACGTGATTTCATGTCACAATGCAGGGGTTGAGATAATTTTCCCAAAGCTTAACAAATTATTTAGCTTTTCAACTTATATTTTATCTATGAAAAAGTTATTTTTTTATTGATCTTTTCACTAATTCAACGCAAGAAAACGGAGTCATTAATATTTTCTCATTGTTCAAGGATTCACAAAATAATTAACGTGCGTGAAATTTTGTTGAATATCAACCCTGTTATCTGTACGAGTTATGTATAGCAATACAAATTGAAATCAATGCGATAGTTTGGGTGCTGAATGAAAGAAGTGTTGTCTTCTGAACTTTCTAGATTGACGAAGCCGACCCGAATGCTAGAAAGACCAAAGACAGCTTAGAAACAATCTTGAAAATCTGCAGGGACTCTGGAACCTTAGGCCAAAGGTATGCATTCATTCTCTGCCCCGCACCCCCTCTCTCGTTGTCAATTTAATAACAACCCTTTCTTTTTTCTAAATTTACCAGGAAATCGTACATTGTCCAGAGAAAGCCCGAATACAATGCAACTTTGGTTAGTTTTCAATTACGTATTCCCATATCGAAAAAAGTACCTTGCCCAAAGAATCATTATCAAAATTGTATGTGTATTATTCTGAATGCAGATTGCTGTCATGTTCATCATAATGGCTATTCTTCTAGCATATCTATCCGCAAGCCGACCAACTACCATGTGTAAGTTTTATCCATGTAACAATGAACTATTCACGTGAATAAAAATAGGTTTAACACCCCGTTTCTCATGTTTTTTTTCTCCATAATTGCAGGATTGGTTTCACCTATATATGTAGTTATTAAAAGTTTAGCTTTGGATGAATTTCACCTGCAACCGAACTCGTTCAAAGTTCAAACAAACTCGTTTGCTGTTGCGTATTGCAGTCTGGCATGTATGTTGCATAAGCTGGGCAAGAAATGTAGCACATGTATATTAGAGGCATAATTTGTGTTAGCTTTTATTATGCAGAAAGTTGGTTATATTTGTCTTATTGTTGTGTTTAGTTAGCCTCATCAAGCTTTTTTTTTCCCTCAATTGAATTATAATGTCTCGTACTCCGTACTATTCATCAGAAATTGAGTTGAGTTGATCTTTTAAGTTTATCGAGTTCTCCATCAAGTTGAGCTGTATAAACCAAACCAGGCACAGCACAATTGAAAATCCATTGATTTGTCTTTTAAATGAATTACTCGTAATAATGATTTATCAGATTTTACCAGATTACAAGCATGAAAGTAATCCCTTTCTCTTGCATTGAACTAAAAAAAACTAATACTTTCCTGCTTATATACGTTTTTGACATTTTTTACGTCATCCCTTTCAAGTGTAAAAAAAACTAATACTTTCCTGCTTATATACGTTTTTGACATTTTTTACGTCATCCCTTTCAAGTGTAAAAATATACGTTTTCCATTCCTCACTAAGTTATCAATTTTGACATTTTTTACGTCATTTGTTAAGTTATTTTTATTTTTGTCCAACACCTGTTACACCTCACTACTTTCAAATTTGTGCAAACAATACACGAGTAATTTAACAGGGGACAAAAGAAGTATAATTCATGAAAGCACAGAGGTGAGAATTTTTACTCAACGTGAGTTTTCTTCCTATATTGAACAAAATGCATTTGAACAAGTACAACCTTTGCATACAAGAAAAAAAGTAACCTAGTGACGTCTCTTTGAGGGAAGGTTAAAATGGAGTACAATGAAAATGGGAGACAGAGAACTCAGAAATCTTCCAACTGGATTATTAAGCACAGAAGCAAAATGCTCCTTGAGGGGGGAAGAATAAAAGAAAAGGAAATGGAAATGTGTGAAAACACCAAAACACCCCGTCTGCTGAAATTGCATTAAACGCTAATATAGAACAAAAGAGCAGAAGAGTACTCCATTCCCCCAGGCGAAAATTGAATCTTTAGTAATGTGTATGTATATATCAAAGAATCAATATACACAAATACAAAAATGCATTTTCATACCCAAAGTACTATGAGGTAATTTAGAAAACTTGGGCTACCTTGCTTGCAAGAACACGGTCTCGCCTCTCAATGTATCCAAAAGGAAACCAACCTGCTTTCCCTTTGCATTCACCTTCAGCCCAGCCGCTATTTGAAACCTTGATATCGAAACACAATATATACATCAGTTTCAAGGATAAAAAGGCCATAAATAATATCAAGGATCACTGAATTATAAACCTTTCGAATGACAATGCAGTCTCCAACTGACAAACTAAGCTCCACATCAGATTCAGCTTCATACGAGTACATGGCCTGTTGTTAGAAGCATCAATCAGCAATATATTAAACAGATGTCCTCATAAGTTGTTGGTGTTACGTAGTCCTTTTTCGTCTTACCTCCCCGAGAAAGTAGCCCATGCTATCTGTTGATCCATTCTGTGTTGGAGAAGTCGATACACCATTTATTTCTTCATATGCAGGAGGTGAAGGAATACTTTCCATGCTACGACTGGGAACTGATTCATTTCTACGCTCAGGCATCAGCTAAACGAAGATGACAATGAAACTGAAGCTCAGTACATAGACAGATATATATATATATATATATATATTTTTTTTGCGCCCACTTATAGTGGATTGATAAAGTATGTCATACCTCGCGTTCTAGATGATCAAGTATTTGAAGAACTCGTTGGTGGTAAGCACGTTCAGCTTCAACCTTTTAAGTTATACAGACGAATGAGACAGTACGGGTGTAGAATCATCATTTCACCCATACAAACACCGATATGGGTGTGTGCTAGCTGTGAGAAAATCAGTGGTGTAGTCCACACCCACACCCCTCGTAGGATGCAATACACGTATACCGATATGGAAATATTACCGTGGCTATTAGTCGTTGTAGTGTCAACCTTTGTTGTTGAGCTTCGACAGCAGCCATGGCTGCAGCAGCTTCTTTTCCCAGTGTTGCCACGTTAGACTTCAGATCTTGCAATTTAGCTTCAGCTGCTTCAAGTTTCAATACCATTTCAGGATGTGCAGTTCCTTCTCTAACTTTTGCTTGTCTTCTTGCAACTTCACCAGCCTATCTAAGTTCAATAATACAGAAACAACAGCTGGTGAGTGGTAGCCTCTTATTATTAAAACTTATGATTGGGAACTGAAAAAAACAAATGTACCAGAGCTTCCGCCTCTTGTCTCATCCTATCATATCGATGAGCGAGATAACGAGCATCTTCCAGTGGAGCTCCCATTACCATTGCTCTTAATGGTTCTGCCACCTGGTACTTAAGAAGTTAGCATTCACAACACCAAAACACCACAACACATATCACACCAAAACTTTGGGCATAATCCATCTCAAATTAAGAGGTGCCTCTTGGAAAGCACTACAAATTCTACAGATTTAAACCAGAAGTGTAGAAAGCAGAGAATACAACCTGTGTGCTAAAGGCGTTTAAGAGATTTGAGCGTTCTTTCTCCATTACAACACGAGCTCGTGAAAAACTGGATGCAGCTTTTGCTAGTGTATTACTAGTGGTACATGTATTCTCAACGCCATACTTCCTGCTATCTTCTGACAATTTAGTTCCTGAAATATTCAATATAGGTCACACAGATATGATCAGCATCATAACAGTTCGTATAATCACTGTAAGAAAACAAAAATCCAGTTCATATTCAATAAATACCTATCTCAATTTGTTTGGATCCTATAACTATATAACCTTCAACACCACGAACAATGTCCCTTTGGAGATGCTGAAAAGTTATTCCAGTCAGAGGATTTTGATATGTATTAATGTCATCACAAATTAACTGAAGCTATTAATGGTACTTTACAGTAGAATTATTTTTAACAGTGGAAAAATGACCTTAGCAGCACGAGTGGATATATACAACTTTTCTAGTTTATGGTGCTGTTGGAGCTGAGCATCATCAGTTGGGATATTATCCGAGTTTCCATATCCTCCAAACTGCTTCAGAACAGCCTAAGACAAACATAAAAACAACTCAATATTTTTCGGATGCTAAAGGATAGCAAGTAAATAAAACACTGTAGAACAAATATAAAATCACTTCAATAGAAGAACATGCTAAAACAGTCCAGCGCACAGAAACGCATTTAAATGAGCGTTAAATTATATAAACTGCATGATTCGCTTTATATCCAGCTATTCAATTTGTTATATCCAAATTCCAAAGCCTTCGCGCAAAAATGAGAGTAAGAATAAAAAATTCCATACAAATTTGCTGTACTTTCACAACAATCATCAAATCAAAATATCATACACAATCTGTCCAATAAAACTAAACAGATTACCAGCGCAGAACCTAAACCAAGGTGATCGCACACAGGACACAGCGCAACACTCCGAATTTCAAATGCAGATTCCAGATAATAGAGACTTAACTTTGAAGCATAGATATAATCGTAAATGATCAATAATTGACTCAGATCTCAAACAATCATGTTACTGGAGGCCGATACTGATTCCAGGAAAAATTCTCATACAAATCCTCACACGAACGTTAACAGAAAAAAATACCTGCTGTTGTCTGGCAACTTGTTCTCGGATCCTGGAGGCCTGTTTTCTAATCGCTTCCATTCACAAATAGATCGGTAGCTTTCCAATTTGCGCGTAGGAGTATGTATACAACATATGAAACTATGAACGTTTGGAGGAGTCGTTTGAGCAACGAAGAAACTTATTTGCATTAGATTATTTGATTTATTTTTTTGAATTTCCTCTCTCTATTTATATACTCCAGTGTGTGGAGAAACATTAATAAAGGGGACTTTTTCTTCTCGGGTTGGGGTATATACCCCTCCAGCTTTGTTTAATACACTCCCCCGATACACGCACCCCCTTAAAATACACTTAAGATAGATGCACTCCCCCTAAATTACCTATTATACCCCTTTCTCTTAAAATTATGTATGATAAATACACACCCCCTCTAAACCTTAATTTTCATTCATCTTCTCCACCCTTTCTTCTTCCCCTCCCTTTTTATAAACCCTAAAACTATTTTCTTCTCCAACCATCATCCAACCTACACTAGCCCCAGCCGCCCACCACCGCCCACCGGCGTCCGCCGCGACCTTCCAGCGCTTGCCGTCGCCCGCCGCTGCATCTCCTTTTTTTTTTTAATTGCTCCATCTTCCTTCTCTCTCCAGGGCTCCAACGGCCTCCTGCCCCAGAAGCCACCAAGTCCGCCGCGGCCCTCCCTCCAGCACTCGCCGCCTCCGCCGCCATAAATTTTCTGCAACAAATTTTCCACATCTTCTTCGGATTAATTTTTTTTTCTGCAACAAATTAAGCGGCGGCGGCGCCGCCTCCGCATCTTCCCCCGCCTTCCGCCGCCATAAACCCCACCCAAGCCAGCCGCCGCCGGCGAAGAAACAGGTTTTTTTTATTTATTTTTTTTTTCGACTATTTTAGGTCGCCCAAATATAATCTCATCAACAATAGATTATCGACGAGAGTGTTTCTAGGCGATCCAAAATGGCCGAAATTTTCAGTTTTCTTAAAAAAAAAAATTTATATATTTGGTCGACAAATCAGAGTCGACCGGAGTATTTTTGGTCGACAAATCAGAATCGACCGGAGTATTTTTGGTCGACAAATCAGAGTCGACCGGAGTATTTTTGGTCGACAAACCAGAGTCGACCGGAGTATTTTTGGTCGACAAACCAGAGTCGACCGGAGTAATTTTGGTCGACAAACCAGGGTCGACCGAAGTGTTTTTGGTCGACTCTGGTTTGTTAAAAATACTCAGATTTTTATTTATTTTTAAGTTTGTTTTTTAATTTTTTAATTTTATTTGAGGAGTTGATGGTGGCTGCCGGAGGCGTGGCGATGACCAGAGGGGCGGCGGCGACGACCAGAGGGGCGACGGCGACGACCAGAGGGGCGGCGGCTGAGTAGTGTTAAAATTAGGGTTAATGTGGCTGCTTAATTAGGGTTAGTGTTAGAATTAGGTTAGGATTAGTTTAAATTTTGGAGGTGTGTATGTATCTTTTGTATTTTATTATAAGGGTAAAACAGGTATTTTGTATGAATATTTAATTAATAAAAGTGGAGGGGGAGTGTAATAAACAAAGCTAGAGGGGTATATACCCCAACCCTTTCTTCTCTTCCTTTTTTTCAGTTTTATTATCTGGGCTTCTTTGCTGAAAGCGTGTTCGGCCCAATTATACACTAACTGGCCCAAAAGGCCACGGATAAATGCCCCCCTATTTATTATGTGTTCACTCTCTAGATGAGTTCACCCCCCAAAATATGAGTTCACCCCCCATAAAATAACACATATAACCTTTTCTCCTCCTCCCACAATTAAAATACAATATAAAATATTTTGAGTTCACCCACAATTCAAAAAAAATCCCCCTTGGAGCGAAATCGTGCAATTTTCATTATTATTGGAAATGATTTAGACGTTTAGTTGTTCAATATATGTGTAATGTATTTCGTTTACGAGTTTTTTTTACAAAAATCGTGTTTTACAAAAACTCAGCACTGGTTCGTCGAGTTTTATGAGATTTTTCGAAAAAAAGTTCCACGTTATGAATCAAAACTCGGCCAAGTTTTCCACGTTTTGATTCAAAACTCAGCGATCGAGTTTTGATTCATAACGTGGAAAAGTTGGTCGAGTTTTGATTCATAACGTGGAAAAGTTGGCCGAGTTTTGAATCAAAACGTGGAAAAGTTGACCGAGTTTTGATTCATAACGTGGAACTTTTTTTCGAAAAATCTCACAAAACTCGGCGAACCAGTGCTGAGTTTTTGTAAAACGCGATTTTTGTAAAAAAAAACTCGGAAATGAAATACACTACACATATATCTATTACAACTACACAATCATGCAACAATACGGTCAAATAAAACAATAATATGAAATATAATCAATTATAAAAAAATAATATATTTTTGGTGGGGGAGAAATGCAAAACCCTGTTTTTTTTTTTATGGGTGGGTGAACTCAGCACATAGGGGTAATATAGTCTTTTTATGTAATAGTTCAAAATATAAATGGGGGGTGGGGGTGAATACATAATATGTGGGGGTTAATTTATCCGTGGCCGGCCCAAAAATCTTGAAGCATTTAGGCCCAAATCTATTTGGTAAGTGACAGTCTTGGATCCGGTTTCCTCCTCACTATTAAATTTGTAGTCCCTCCGAGCCGGAATGACTTGCAGGGTTTGACCGGCACAATTAAAAAAAAAATTAGTTGTTGTTGATGTAAGATAAATGAAGCGTATTTTGGGTGATTTAGTGGGTTGTAAAGTGAATTTAGTGAAGTATAAAATAAAATGTAAGTAAAAAATAAAGGGTGTGTCTCTTGTGCACTCAAGTACACTACTTGAGTGGACTTTGATAGTTTGACTGGTCAACTGTTGACCGTTGACCAGTCAAATTTCGACTTTTTTTTTTCCCTTTTTTTTTCGATTTTTTTTTATACAGAAAATTTACATTTTTCATTATTATTTTCAGTTATATTAACATACACTTTACTTTTCAGTTATATTAACATACACTTTACTTTTCAGTTATAATAACATACATTTTTCATTAATATATAACTTACACTTTTCATTAATAGAACATACACTTTTCAGTTATAATCATTAATAGATCATACATTTTTCAGTTATAATAACATACACTTTTCATTAATATATAACTTACACTTTTCATTAATAAACCATACACTTTTCACTTATAATATCATACACTTTTCAGTTATAATAACATACACTTTTCATTAATATATAACTTACACTTTTCATTAATAGATCATACATTTTTCACTTATAATATCATACACTTTTCCCTTATAATATCATACACTTTTCAGTTATAATAACATACATTTTTCATTAATATAACACACTTTTAAGTTATAATAAAACACACTTTTCAGTTATAAGAATATACACTTTTCATTAAAAACAATGTTGCACTTTTCAATATAGTAACATACACTTTTCATTTAAAAAAAAATATGCACTTTTCAATATACTAACATACAATTTTTCAAAATAAAAAACGAAAAAAAAAATATCGAAAAAAAATTCAATTTTTTTTTTAAAAAAAAAAGTCAAAGTTTGACCGTTGATCGGTCAACAGTTGACTGGTCAAAGTCCACTCAAGTACACCATGTACTTGAGTGTATACAAGACTTTGACAAAAATATAATGATGTTGGAAATATATTAATTTTGTTGGGTTATTTTCATATTAAGAGTATACAAATAATCTTGAAACGTCAACATAAGAAAAGCGTGCAAATATTCGCGGGACTATTAACTTTCGAATGAGAAATTGCAAAATCTTTTTATTTTTAATTAAATACTCTCCTCGTCCGCTTAGAGAAGATTTCACAAAGTTTAAGGAGTATTAATATAAACTGTGATGTAGTACAATGTGGTTGAAAATAGATAAAACCGTGAAAATATAATGTAATACAAATAAGTGATGTAATTGTTAATTGAATATTTTAATAGTTAATGGGGGTATTAATTGATGTAAATAAATCAGAAGGAGAGAATAATTATACGATGCGGTGGAATCAAAATATTTCAAAAAATGACATGAACATCAAATCAAAATAATTAGGGTTGGCAATGGGGCGGGTAGGGGACGGGTATAGCCTGTCCCAGGACCCGCCCCGCCAAAAAAATTATACTCGTTACCCGTCCCGCCTCAAAACCCGTGAAAACCCGCCCATCCCGCGAACCCGGCGGGTATACCCGCCCCGCCATCTCTTTTTAAAAAAAAAATTGTTATTTAAATAAAATAGCACATTTAAAATCGGCTCTTATAATCACAATAAAACATCAATTCCAACATAAAATTTTAAAAAACATACATATTGTTCAATGCAAAATTATCCTAATAAAATCAAATGCATAACACAATTAATATCTCAATTCTCAACACTCGTTGATAGATAATTCTTTATGTACGTCTTCTTTTTCGAATTAGAAAGGCAGAAAGCATATGTGCGTGTGTATGTTCTGTTACTGTGTAAACCCTAAAATTAGAATTGAGAAAATTGCAGATTTGGTCCCATTAACCATGGGTTCATTGGTTTTTGGTCCCAAGGTATTTGGATTTAGTCTCATACGAAATAAATCTTGCAAATTTTGTCCCACACGAAATAAATTTTACAAACTTGGTCCCATACGAAATAGATCTTGCAAACTTAGTCCTATACAAAATTTTTATTACAAACTTGGTCCCAAACGTTATGTAAAATGCAAAATTGGTCCCAAAACATTAAATAGCCATTAAATAAATTAAATTGCTTCAAATCTCAATATTTTTTTTATTATACACTAATTAATTATTATAACATTTTAAAATAATTTTTACTGAATAAAATTTTAAATTATTTCTCATGAAATTAAATATTGTAAAGTCTAGTATTAATTTTCATAATATATCTAAATATCTTAAAGTAATAAAATAAAATATAAATAAATTTTTTATTTAAAAAAAATTTAAAATCTTGAGATGCGCCCTTAACTTAAATTATTTTAAATACAAATTTAATTTGTTATTATACACTAATTAATTATTATAACATTTTCAAATAAATTTTACTGAATATATTTTTAGAAAATTTTAATTTTTTTTTCATGAAATTAAATATTGCAAAGTCTATTAATTTTCATAATGTATCTAAATATCTTAAAGTAAAGTAATAAAATTAAATTAAAATTTATATTTTAAAAAAATTAAAATCTTGAGATGCTTTAACTTAAATTGTTTTAAAAAAAATTGTAACAGCTATAAATTTGTAAAATTAAAAACATTTAAAACTTAAAAAGGCTATTGTAATATAAAGGGATTAAAGTTTTTTTAGTCCTTTAAGTTGGACTAATTTTGAATTTGGTCCCGATGGAATACACATTTTGATTTTGGTCCCATAAGTTGACAAAATTTTGAATTCAGTCCAATTATTACCATTTCAGGTAAATGAAGCGATCAAATTCTTAGTTTGTGTGTAATTCAAATCAACCTTGAATAACCGTGAATTTTCTCATGTGCAGAAAAATGCAGAAAAAAATGAATTTGACCGGTTCATTTACGTTCAATAGTAGGTAATTGGACTGAATTTAAAAAATTTGTCAACTTATGGGACCAAAATCAAAATGTGTATTCCATCAGGACCAAATTCAAAATTAGTCCAACTTAAAAGACTAAAAAAACTATGATCCCTAATATAAATAAATGAATTAAAACCCTAAAAATGAAAAAAAATAAAAAAGACTACTCTCAATAAATAATTCCTTCCCAGGCATCCACACTTTGCCCTCCCACAGCAACCCCACTCCAAAGTCCAAACCCCCCCCTTCAATTATCTACATAGATTTGCATTTTGTTTTTTTAATTTTATATTTATTTAATATATTTTTAAATAATTTCTCATATTTTTTTTATTCGAATTTTTGTATTTAAAAAAAAAAATCAAATTTATTGAATTTTGTTTTTTTGAAAAAATGTTGTTAGAATTTTATGTAAAATTTCAGGTTTGTTTAATTTTTATTTTTAGGTTATTAATTCCTTTATTTATTTTACAACAACCTTTTCAAGTTTTAAAGGTTTTTAATTTTACGAATTTAGCTGTTACAATTTTTATTTAAAATAATTTAAGTTAAGGGCGCATCTCAAGCTAGATTAAATTTTTTTTTTTTAAATAGAAATTTTAGTTTGATTTTGTTTTATTACTTTAAGATATTTAGATATATTATGAAAATTAATAGATTTTACAATATTTAATTTTATAAGAATTATTTAAAAATTTATTCAGTAAAAATTATTTTAAAATTTTATAATAATTAATTAGTGTACAATAAAAAATTATTGAGATTTGAAGCAATTTAATTTATTTAATGGTCATTTAATTGTTTTGGGACCAATTTTGCATTTTACATAACGTTTGGGACCAAGTTTGTAATAAAAATTTTGTATGGGACTAAGTTTGCAAGATTTATTTCGTATGGGACAAAGTTTGCAAGATTTATTTTGTATGGGACCAAGTTTGCAAGATTTATTTCGTGTGTGACCAAATTTGCAAAATTTATTTCGTATGGGACTAAATCCAAATACCTTGGGACCAAAAACCAATGAACTCATGGTTAATGGGACCAAATCTGCAATTTTCTCAATTAGAATTTATAAAGTTTTTTAATATATATTTATTATATTAATATATATGTATATATTATATTTTTTAATTATATATATATATATATGCGGGTTCGGATCGGGTATATACAATCCCATTATCCGTCCCGACTCCCATACCCGACGGGTATTCGTTCACCGGGTATTTATCCGTCCCGAAACCCGTTTGACCGGGTATTAACCCGCTTCGTGCTGGCCGATTTCATGCGGGTCTGAATTTTTACCCGTCCCATTGTCAACCCTAAAAATAATCCATGAAATTTAGATCAAACATGAAAACAAAAATTGAATTAGACTAGTACATCATTTTATATTGAATAATATACTTGGTCTATTACACACCACTCATTTCTTACACTCGGAAAGACTTTATTCAACTTGTATAATGTAATGAAATTAATCAAAATAGAAATTTTAAATCAACGGGACATTAAGACGATGAGTCGGGATAGCGGTAAGTTGCACTGCTCTGGGTGCAGTGAGCCCAACCACATCATCCATAACAAGATCATTAGGCTTCATGCCATCTGGCAATTCCCAATTGAAGCTATGGCAAAGATGCGCAACAGTCAACTCTAATCCATAGAGCCCCAATTGCATACCCGGGCAAGACCTCCGACCTGACCCGAATGGAATGTACTCGAAATTACTCCCTTTGAAATCCGGGGCATCACTTTTAAGGAACCTACACGTAGACTTGTAAATGAATCAAATAAATCTGATAATTTCGCTAGTCATATTCACATCATTCTTTTTTAAAAAATAAAAAAAAATCGACTAGTAAACAAATACAAAATTATACTTCCTCCGTCTCACCATTTTTTGCATGGTTTGACCATCATGAAGTTTAAAAAAATGGAATAGAGTGATGTGTAATTGTGTAAGGTAAAATAATGATGAGTATTATTAGTAATTCATTGATTAAAGTGTGGAGATTTGACTAAAGTTATATATTTGGAAAATAGAGTGACATTTTTTTAAATTAGATGAATGTTGTAAGAGTAAAAATTATGTGAGTTATTTCCTTTTTTAAAATGTGCAAATAATGTTTGGACGTTTCATTAAGAAAAATGTGCAAATAATCACAGAACGGATGGAGTAATATTCAGCTTAGTCATATTCACATTTTTTTTTTTAAATTCAACTAGTAAGCAAATACAAATACAAAATTATAATATTCAGCTTGATATATAATCTTACCGGGATGGAGTGAATGTTTCTGCATCGACCCATGTGGTCTTGTCTCGGCCAACAGCCCATGCGTTGACCATCACGCGCGATCTGGCCGGGATTTTGTAGCCTTTGATCACTGTGTCAGCGGAGGTCTCGTGGAGGAGGAGGGGGATCGGAGGGTGGAGGCGGAGAGTTTCTTTGACGACGCATTTAAGGTATCGAAGCTTCTCGAGATCGGATTCTTGAACTTTACGGTCAAACCCTACCACTTCATCAAGCTCTTGTAGGACCCTTTTTAGGTCATGTGGACTCTTCATTAACTCGGCCATGGCCCATTCTATGGCTGAGGCTACAGTTTCAGTTCCACCAAACATGACATCCTTAATTGGAAAAAAGAAGCAACATAAATTTTTATATAATTTGGACGGTTGAAATTGATCCCTAAATTAGTTGGTACTTGAATCAATATTCATGACTAAAAAAATTAATTAATAGAACTCTGAAAATTGTTATTGCTAGAATTGGATAGAGTGGGTGGAGTCAAAACAAGAATTAATGAATTGTCAAAAAAAAAAAAAAAAAAAACAAGAATTAATGAAAATTAATACTCCAATAAAGGATAAATTTTCCAAGATTTTTTTGGGGTGAGATGTTTAAAACTATTTAATGTCCAATTAGGGTTAGTTTGGTTAGCTAAAATAGTAATAACTGAAAATATATCCCATATATTCTCACGTTTGGTTTTAATAGTTTGGTTAGCTAAAATAGTAGTAATAACTGAAAATATATTCCATATATTCTCACGTTTGGTTTTAATAGTTTGGTTAGCTAAAATAGTAATAACTGATAAAAACTCGAGTTGAAAAACACTACAAAAAATTATCTTTTAATGACAAAATCATCTCGTTAAAAAGAAAATAACCAATTTTAATGAAAAATCATGGAAATTTAGAAAGACATTCATGGTGAGAATATTAATTTGTAAAAAGAAAATAACCAATTTTAATGAAAAATCATGGAAATTTAGAAAGACATTCATGGTGAGAATATTAATTTGTGAAGCATGCACTGCAAAGAATTTAAAAAAAATAATTGAAATTAAACTAGAGAAGTTTGATCTTACCATGATGAGAGCCTTGATGTTGTCTCTAGTAATGCTAAGAGACGAATTCGAGTCGTTCTTCGTGACATTTTCGGAGTAAAATTCCAATAATTCGTCGACCATATCATCTTCGTCGCCTTCCAAACGATCATCTTTATTGTTTCTCTTATTTATATGATCGTCGATTATCTTGTCAATAAATTCATCGAGCGATTCACGAGCTTTGACCAACCTTTTATTGAAATCTTGCCCGTTAATCCACCCTAACCACGGAATAAAATCACCCACATTAAAAGCTCCAAATAATCTAGAAAATTCTTGCATAATCCCCACAAATTGTTCTTGACCATCATGTGACATGGACCCGAACGCGGCCCGATAAGTGATATTCTTAGTCAATCCAAGCACCATTTCGCCAATATTAACGGGCGAGCCAACTCTAGCATCGAGCGATTTTATAAAAGATTCGATTTCTTCGCGAACCGAAGCCCATGACTCGGCCCGTTTTCGACTAAAAACCTTCGTAACACATATCTTTCTCATTTGGCGCCAAAAGGGCCCGTAATGAGCGAATGCCATATCGGCCCTATCGTAGGATAGATAACTTATCGCAGTAGTTGCGGGCCGGTTCGAAAACACGTGATCTTGGGCTTGGAGGACTTCGCGGGCCATCTCCGCCGACGAAACCGCCACCATGTGGACGTTGCCCACTTTCAAGTGGAACAAACCGCCGTAAACTTTGGCTAGCGCCGCCAGACCACGGTGGTGCAATTGGCTGACCAAGCCCATGCTACCTAGGATAGGTAATCCCTTCGGGCCAGGAGGGTAAGGATGTCTTTTTTTGGAAAAAATGCTTAACAAAATGGTGATGAGTGAGAGAACAAACACCATGGCTAAGGGCATGTTGGGAATTATTTGGAAACTCTCCATGGCTCTATGATTTGCTTTGCTTGTGAGTATGTATACATATATATATATATATATATATTATGTGTATACATATATATATATATATAAATCAATCTATTACCTACTGATTATGTGCTGTCATAATTAATGTGATCTTTTCTCAAATTGGATAATTTTATTTTAACGTCGGTAATATATAAGAATTAATTTCTAACCTCACTACAAGTTCGGACTTTTAGATGAGACGGAAATCTTTCATGGTATCAAAGCAAATCGGGCAAAACAATTGGGTTCGATTCCTGTTGAAATTAAAGCACTCCACCCACTTGATGAATTAATTTCTAACCTCACTACAAGTTCGGACTTTTAGATGAGACGGAATTTTTCACTACAAGTTCGGACTTTTAGATGAGACGTCACTACAAGTTCGGACTTTTAGATGAGACGGAATTCTTCACTACAAGTTCGGACTTTTCACTACAAGTTCGGAGGGCAAAACAATTGGGTTCGATTCCTGTTGAAAGCACTCCACCCACTCGATGAATTAATTTCTAACCTCACTACAAGTTCGGACTTTTTGATGAGATGGAATTTTTCACTATAAGTTCGGACTTTTAGATGAGACGTCACTACAAGTTCCGACTTTTAGATGAGACGGAATTCTTCACTACAAGTTCGGACTTTTCACTACAAGTTCGGACTTTTAGATTAGACGGAATTCTTTCAGTAACATAGACCTAATTCAATTTAAATATTTAGTATTCGTTTTTTCAATTAATTTACATATTCAGAAGGCTCAATTTACATTCTTTTTGTCGAAAATGTATGAATTAGGAATTTCAGCGAAATATCTAACTTACGTCATTTAATTTCTAGAAATCATTCTTTTTGTCGAAAATGTATGAATTAGGAATTTCAGCGAAATATCTAATTTACGTCATTTAATTTCTAGAAATGAATAAAATGAATAAAATTCATAAAAAAATACCACGTGTATACATTATTAAAAAGAGCTAGTCTTGGGTGAGGCCGTCTCACAGAATGAGATCCGTGAGACGGCTTATATATATAAAAAGTGATAATGATTGAACAAAAAATGATAGTGTTTAAGTAAAAAGTGATAGGGTGTGTTTGCAAATTATAGTGATTGCTTTAAAGTGATTAAAATTGATTTTTACAATAAAATAGAAAGTTGATAGTGTTTTAAAATTAAGCATTTTAAATCAATTGTGTATATGTTTACAAAACAAACCACTTTTTTTATAAATTTACAAAAAAAACTCTTATTACATTTAGATAGGTAATGTATAAAGATGAAATATTATTTAAATTGTGAGGGCAAAATTGTAAAATTAATTATTATAATGATGAAAAGCACATAGAAGCTATTAGAAGTAGGTGGAGGGGTGCTTCACCAAAATCACTTTTAACAAATTAACTTATGGGGTGTTTTCAAACACTAGAAAGTGCTTAAAATCATTTTTTTTTCAAATGGAATTACTTTTTGAGTGTTTTCAAACACAACAAAATGATTATTAAAAGTGATTTTGGTGAAGCACCCCTCCACCTACTTCTAATAGCTTCTATCATTATAATAATCAATTTTACAATTTTACCCTCACAATTTAAATCATATTTCATCTTTACACATTACCTATCCAAATGTAATAAAGGTGTTTTTTGTAAATTTATAAAAAAAAAAAGTGGTTTGTTTTGTAAACACCACAACATATACACAATTGATTTAAAGTGTTTAATTTTAAAACACTATCAACTTTCAATTTTATTACAAAAATCAATTTTAATCACTTTGAATCAATCACTCTAATTTGCAAACACACCCTTAATCACTTGGTTGTGTTTGCAAACACTCCAAAAGTGATTCTATTTGAAAAAAAAAAAGTGTTTTTAAGCAACTTATAGTGTTTCCAAACATCCACATAGTCACTTTTGTTAAAAATATTATCATTTTTTACTTAAACATTTTTTTTTTTACACACCAAAATCTGAAAAAAAATACATGGATTATCCTACCCAAAATTTAAAAATATGAGTTAAAAGGATTCGTCTCACAAAAAAAGATCGTGAGACGGGTCTCACACAAGTTTTTGCCTATTAAAAAATAAGAATATCTCTATACTAAGAAATGTAAACTCATATAGTAACAATGTGTTTAAATTAGTGAATTGAGTAAGTCACCAAAATAAGGCGTTTGAGATTTGCTTGGGAGGGAAAAAGTTCATGAAAATGGGTAAGTACAATTATTTGAATGATTAGAGCCAATATTACATACAATTTGTAATTAAATTTGTCAAGTCCATAACTAAAAATCAATAATTAAAATATTATACGAAGCTTCATAGAATCTTATGGTAGAAATTGAATTAACATTAATAAACACAATATGCAGTATTAATTATTAAAGTAAATAAAATATCGGATGCATATAAGGGTCAAGCTCATTAATTGGAATTAACACTAATTTAATAAATTGGAAATTATTGTAAATGCACCCTTTAATGCTAAAGCCTAAGAATTAAGAAGGGATGTGAATTGATAAGGTTGCCTTAATTAATGAGGTGGGTCGAAAATTAGGAGTATATTCTAAAGTTAAAAGGAGAGTAGAATTGAAAAAAAATAAAGTAATAAAATGTTAAAACATCATTTAATGGTGTACAAGTATATATATAATATTAAAAGTAACGTCATTTATTTGTAAACGGGAGAATACAAGAAAACTGACTTTTAGTGACAACATCCTCTCATTATTGCCTTTCTAGCTAAAAGTTTTTAGTGATAGGAATTTGAGAATTAATGACAGGACCTCTCACTAAAGGTCAATTACCGTCACTAAAGACTTTTAGCTAGAGAAACTATAATGACAGGATTTCTGTCACTAAAAGTCAATTTTCTTATAGTGATAGTATAGAGTCACTGTTGTGATCGTGAATACGGTTGCAGTTAAAAGTATAATAGTTAAGTTTCATACTTAGAAGGATACATATATTGAAAAATTGTACTAATAACAAGTAGAATTTTGAAGGATAATTTTATAAACTTTAATCGATAAAGTTAATAAAAGAGTTGACTAACTTTTATATAAAAATTATAAATATTGTAAACATAAAATTTATTAAAACAAAACTTCATTTTAATTTAAGAGTATAAAAGTAATTATGAAACATTAAAAAAAAGTGTAAGAATTATTATGGAACGATGATATTAATAGACAGACACCTTCATAGATTTTCCAATCCTAGTCCGCATTTTTAGTCTTTATAGAGACCAACGGACCAAATTTGAGAAAAAAAACAATTTACGTTCCGTAACTTTTACTTTTTTTAAAAAACATCCCAAAATAGTTAAAATTTTAATTTACGTTCCATAACTTTTTCAATTGCTTAATTTAAGTCCAATTTTTACTAGAAATCCCAAAATTTATGTTAATGGGACGTAAATTGAGCAATTATAAAAGTTATGAGACGTAAATGAAATTTTTAATTAAAATGGGACGTTATGCGAAAAAAATAAAAATATTCAAAGAATGTGTACAATTCACTATAAAATTAAGGGATAGTTACAATAAGGGTACTTCCACCCCTAGTTTTCACGATTAAAAATAATTTTAATTGAAATTACAATTAAAGTTAAAATTGCATATAAATGTACAACTATACCCTTCAATTAAATATATTCGGATTTTTTATTTGAATTTCAAATAACATTATTATTATTATTATAAAGTCAATTAATAAATTTTAAAATTTGAAAGAATCTGTCCTCGAAATTTGCGCACATTAATATCATAATCTCTCATAAGAACTTCGGTAGCTGCATAACGATTAGACGAAATTTTGAGCACCTTCTCGCTCCAAGCTTGTTGAAAGAAGACTCGTTTCAAAGAATTTCTCGACAAGGGCTTTTAGGTACTATTTTGGGAATAAATTTCTGCAACTTATTTGTCTTTCGGTTCTCATTTTTTATAAAGATGAGTTGCATGCGGTTTTGAAGAGGGTTTCGAGTTTGATTTATACATTCGGTTCAATGTTTATGCCTAAATCAAAATTGGAGATTTAATGTGCTACTGCAACGAGATGTCGAGCAAATAAAATCAGTTTTGTTATTATTTTGCAAATGAAATTATGCTACTTGTTTGTTGTTCGATTTTTAGTTTCTATACGATTTACTGTGTTCTGCAATTAGTTGTACAACAAAAATTAATCAGCTTCTAAATCCCCAACTTCAAATGACATTAAATTAGTATATTGTTTTGATGGACAAGCATGAAGTAATTTTGGGTGAAATTCGAAATCCCCAAGTTTATATGAATTTTTTTTATGACCAGATGAAGAAATTAATGCATGTCAATCATTCACATGACTGGAGTGATAAAATTTATTTATGTAATGGTGTATATGCAGATGACTAGGGGGAAAGATCGGCTATTCATATTGATGAAGACGGAGGAAGAAATTCAAAGAAGAGAATGAAAATAGGGGATATCAGAGTCCTTAGTAAGTCAACAAGATGTATACAAATGAGTTGACGTAGTCTTAGGATCGTATATTGATGAATCCGGTGTGGAAAACGTGCATGTACTTATATGCAACAAAACTGATGAATATAAACTATATGCACATAAAAACTGCATCTGATGTATATAAACTATATGCACATAAAAACCGCATCTGATGAATATAAACTATATGCACATAAAAACGTACTGCATTTGAGCTTGAGAATTATATTATACTCCATTGTTGTTTGCAAAAGCTACAACCATAATTGTAAAAATGGATCGAAGTATGCAATCAATCGATAGATGATGTAGAGAATAAAGAAGGGAAGTTTATCTAATGATCCATATCAATCGGGGAATCTGAATCGAATTTGCAGAAATGAATTGAAGAATACAAACCAAGATATGGAAATTGAGAACGTGGTATGATGAATTGAAATAATGGGGAATCTGAAAATTGAATGAATCAAACACGAATTATTAGGCTGAAATTGGGAAAGGAAGTTGAACAATTGTGAATGAGTAGTTGAGGAAATTATGGGAATTTGAATAAAAATAATAAAATCAGTCTTATTCACGCATATACATATTAGAGGGTATATATGGAATTTTCACTATAATTGAACCTTAATTGTAATGTTTACAATTTTTGTTTCTAATTGTTGTATGGTCTTAGAAAGTGACTCTAATTGTAGATAATCTCTAAAATTAATGTAATTTATGTTATACAATCAAATAAAAAAATAATTCATAAATTCACAAATTAATTAATTATTATACAAATCAATTAACTTACCTAATTCATTATTAGGAAAATTATTAACTTGCATAATTAGAACAAAAATTATAATTACAATATAAGTATTATAAAATAAATTATGAATATTAATTAAAATACTAAATAATAATTTAAAATATATGAAAATAAATTTAAAATAATATTTAAATAAGTAAATAATTTTTCATAATATCAAAAAAATACAATATAAAAAAAATTAAAAAATCAATTAACATACTCAAATAAATATAAATTTTATCTTTAAAATAATAAAAATTTCAAATAATTTTTTTTATTAAAATGGTCAAAAACTCTTATTAAAACTTAACAATTATTTTAATATTTTAAATAAATACAAAATTCCACAAATATTTAAAATTCCCAAATAAATTAAAAAATATTCAAATATATCCAAAATTCTCACCCCTTACCCACGGTAATTAAAAGATGATGATGAACAATATATTTTTTAACAATTTGTTAATTTTTTTTTTCATTTTTATTATATAATTTTTAATTTGATATTAGTTCGTACAAAAATATGTGGACCTACTTTGTGTAATACTTAGATTAATTTTTATAATTATTTGATTACTTTAAAATAAATAATTTTATAATACTTATATTGTAATTATAATTTTTTTCTAATTATGTAAGTTAATAATTTTTTTAATAATAAATTAGGTAAGTTAATTGATTTTTATATTAATTAATTATTTTATGAATAAATAAATTATTTTTTTATATTAAAATAAGTTAATTTATGAATAAATGAATTATTATTTTTATTTGATTGTATAACATAAACTACATTAATTTTATAATGAATTGTACACATTTGTTGAATATTTTTATCTTTTTCGCATAACGTCCCATTTTAATTAAAAATTTAATTTACGTCCCATAACTTTTTCAATTGCTCAATTTACGTCCCATTTACATAAATTTGGAGATTTTTAGAAAAAATTGGACGTAAATTAAGCAATTGAAAAAGTTATGGGACGTAAATTAAAATTTTAACTTTTTTGGGACGTTTTTAAAAAAAGGTAAAAATTACGGGACGTAAATAATTTTTTTCTTTACCAAATTTATATTCATTCTCTTTCAACTAGCTTTTCAAAGAGACAATTCCCCCACAAATTAATCATTCATGACCTTTATTACAAAATTACTACCTCTGTTTCTGTTTTTGTTCATGTTCCTGAAAAGTTTACATAATCAATATACACTTTTTTATCCTTTATACAATATTTTTTAAAGTTCACCCCACACTCAATGAAACTACTTTATTTACTTTATATATAAAAGTTTAAAAAATTGTCTTCAAAATTCTAATTATTACACTTTTTTTTTAAAATTGTGTTCAATCAAATGCAAACTTTCCAGGAACGGAGGGAGTGATTTTTCAAGACATTGATTATTTTCCCATAATTGAAAGAGTGGGTCGAAAATTAGGAGTATATTTAATTTATATATTCCATAATTGTTTGTACACTAAAAAAAATTTATAAACTTAACTTTCACAATATTTATATATATTTATTTGAGCCCATTTGCTCTATTATTCATCATTAGGGGTGGAAATAGTTTGGACCTGGTTTATAAATACTGGGTCTAAGTTTGGTCTATTATTTGTGATAGACTTTTTTATTTATAAGTAAATAGGTCAGACTTACGAGTCTTTTAGAAGCTTGCATTACAATGATGAGTTTAAATACAAACATTATAACTTATTTTAATTTAATATTAATGTTAGTACTATATTTTAAGAATTATATAATTATAAGGGCCTCATATAAAACCTAAACCTAACCTATTTAACTAAATAAGTTTAAAAAAAAAATCTTAGCTCAACTTGTATTTTAAATAGGTTAGGCTCGACAAGAGCTTTAATAGGCTAGGCAGTAGGCCCGATCTATTTCCACCCCCTATTCACCATCCTTGGTTTCTACTTTCAATATCATTAGCATGTTGCTATTTTCATTTTTATTTTGTGCTATTGTCAAAAAGTTAGGGGTGACATTAAATTTTATAAAGAGTTACAGGTTCCAAACCCAGCCTAACATGACCATATTGTACCACTTTTCATGAATTTATGTGATAAACGGAACCACGAACAATGATTGCTATTTGCTACAAACACTCACCACAAATATTATTCAATTACTCCCTCCGTCCCACAAAGATAGCTACATTTTCCTTTTTTGGATGTCCTAAATTATAGCTCAATTTTTTATTGACAATTTTACCCTTAATTAAACCCACCTCATAATTACTCTTAAAATTCAACTGTCTTGGAATTTACACCAAATTTATGGAATATCAAGGGTAAAATAGGCATATTAGTTAAAATTGACTATATTTATTGATTTTTCTTAATTTGTGTGTAAAGTCAAATAGAGCTATCTTTGTGGGACGGAGGGAGTATAATTTAATGTTCCAACATTCTAAATTCCTAATCACCAACTAAGTTCACATGTAATAGTCTCGTTCATAGATTTCCTAATCATAATCCACTTTTTTAGACTTTTTATTTATAGAGACCGTTAGACCAAATTAATGTTTCAAAGAGATAACTCTCCACAAAATAATCATTGATATGATTTTTCAAGATATTAATTCTTTTTTCAGTTATAAATTGTCAACTTAAACCACATTTGGCAAATAGTACTCAGGGGTGCACCGTTTTTCCATTTTCGGATTTTGCCATTAGTGATTCCCAAGCTGAATTTCGATGACACCCTGACGGTTGGTTCGTTTTGTAAATTTATGATATTTATTTTTTTAATCCAAAACTTTTATCGTCGATAGATTGTGTTGTCATTGAGTTAAATTGCATTATATTATTCTACTAAATAAATCGTCAAATTATAAATGTCCAATCGAAACTACAACCACATAGTTAATTTTAGTTGATAAATCACACATTTTATATTTTAATTAATTAAAAATTGATCGTATATAATTGTTGCGGTTTAAATTCAGTGAAAAATAAATCGCAAAATCACATCATTCACCATTATAAAATTCTACTTTAATCATTCTCTTCGTGCATTTGTTGAAGACAGAAATTCGAAATTGATGACAAGTACAGTTTCTTTATTTTGGAAGAGCTATTTCAAGAGTGAGCACCAAATTCTAATTGGTATAACTCCGATTAGTGTTCATGTCCACGCTAACTGATTGCTGGCTACCGACTGGGAGTTGTATGAGCAGTAATGTCCACGTACGGCTCCGTGAGAAGGGCGGTGGAATGAAAATGTCTTGTTGTACCTCACTCTAATCTTCAATGGGTTATGTCCTTTTTTTTGGAGAGTATGCCAATATGATCTTAATGAAGTGCGGGGCTTTGCATCTAACGTTCGTTGGGCTTCCATTTTCGAGAGCTTGCATCCCGGCATTTTTGTGCAATAAACCCATCCGATCATGATAAAATAAATAAAGTCAGAGTGTCTTTAATTTATAAAAAAATAAAAAAAAAATAGTAAGATTGCTTACTTACTATATAACTAATTTGTAGAGATATTAAACGTGTTGATCTGAAAGCATTAAAGTTTTTAAAGGATTAAATTGTCCACTATGAATGGACACTTCTAGTTAAGACATGATCATAACTCTAGTGAACAATGAGCTGAACGGATATATAACATAAAAAATTTTATTTAACTTTTGTATATATAAAAAAAAATACAGTATATTTTTTATTTAATATATAGAAAAAAGTATATTTTTTTAATTAAATATCTATTTTAAATACAATTACTCATTTATTTTGGACTAGGCAATTTATGAAA
Organism: Galeopsis tetrahit; assembly: GCA_963675135.1. NCBI lineage: Eukaryota > Viridiplantae > Streptophyta > Magnoliopsida > Lamiales > Lamiaceae > Galeopsis > Galeopsis tetrahit. The sequence continues at coordinate 94,764,212 of OY776121.1, forward strand.
TTGGGCCTAAAATGAGAGGGATAGTTGGGGGAAAATGACATCGAGGTCCAAAACCAATTTTGGGTATATCAGCTCGACATTTCGACTTCCCCGTCACTCACAATCTCAGGCGCCGTTTCCCACTCAAGAGCCACAACCGTCTTCCGCCGCAGGAGTAAGGAGCGCCGCCACGAAACTGAAAACCTCATTCGCCAGAAGTCCAGGCCCTATCACCAGAAATTTGGTAACCCTTTATTCAAATTCTTCATTCACCTGTCTATAGCAGAATTCCCTTCTCAGTGATTAATAACTACATGCTTCATTTTTGGTTTGATTATTGATAAATTAAGTGTGTGTGTGTGTGTGTGTGCGCGAGAGAGAGAGAGAGAGAGAGAGAGAGAGAGAGAGAGAGAGAGTGCGCGCACTTTGTTTGATATTTGCCATTTACTGTGTTCTGATTCTCGGTATGGGCTTGTATGTCTCCTAGACATTGAATTCCCTTTGTGGTCGAAATTGTATGATGAAGGAAGGTTCTAAAATGAATTAGCTTTGTAACCTCTCACAAATTAGCTTGATTTTGGTGCAATATTTTGAACTTTTTCTATAATTGCTTTCATTATTTAGCTCAAGTGAGCAATCATTTTGCCCCTAAATTCTAATCTTGGTTTTGGAACTTCAACTATCAATATAGTAGGGCAGAGTTTAACTTGCAGAATAATCTGCAGGTAAGAATCGAATTGCATGGGCTAGTTAGGTTTGCTTTAGTGTAGTACTGAACTAAAATGAACTTAACTACTTTGATTTGATATGTGAATGGTGTAATGAACTCATTCTGTTTATTTACTCAATAGTCAATATGCGCATCCTTAGGGGTTTTGGATCTGTGCGTTGGTGCACTGCTCTCGGTTATTCTGCTAAGCTGTTTAAGAGATATTCTGAGCTCCAATTTGAGTTTGAAAGATCTAATCCAGTAGGTCCATACTCGGTAACTTGAGAAACCTATTCCCTTTTAGGAATGCCGAATTCACTTTATCAAGGTGTGCATACATTTACGTGATTTTCCAACATGTGGCACCTCTACACCGTTGAATGTTGATAGCAAACATTCCCTATTTCCCTTGTTTTTGGACGATGAAAACGCTCTATTATATTCACAGTTACTTTATTTGAATGCCCTGAATCTAGGAAAACTAATTCCTGCAGAATACGTGTAATTAAACATATTTTACGATAGCAGATTGCAGAAAAAAGTTCACAATTCTCTCCATACACACCATTGCGATTCTTTTTAAGGTCTTGATTATTTCTGATGGATGTAACGAACATTATATTAAACTATTTTATACTCCACCATTATTGGTTATCGGAATTTATGGAATCTTTAAATGATGGCCTCTTTTGCTATTTTTGGACTGAAGGCGGTTGGTACAAAGTCCTCTCCCATTTGACACGTGTTTAGAGAACTACGACTATTTTTGGATTGGTCTTAATTTTTCGAGTCCGAGCTTTATACATGTTCATGTTTAAAAATCATTTTGTACAGATTCATCATTCATCATCAGTATGGATGATTTCGACATTGAACTGGACGAGATGGAATTACTTGCAGTAGCTGCTGGTTACCACTACTATACTAGTATTACAAAGCAGCCTGCCCGTAGCTTGTCTCCAAAAGGATCAGGGTTTCTGAGTGAAGTACTGAATGGTCCTGATGATTTATGTCGGGAATTGTTGAGGATGGACAAACATGTATTTCATAAATTGAGCGATACTCTTCGTCAAAGAGGCATGCTACGTGACACAGCTGGTGTCATGATAGAAGAGCAGTTGGCAATTTTCCTCAACATTGTTGGTCACAATGAGCGTAACCGAGTAATACAAGAGAGGTTTCAGCATTCTGGGGAAACAATAAGTAGGCATTTTAATAATGTCTTGAAGGCCATCAAATCTCTCTCTCGTGAGTTCCTTCAGCCACCATCTCACGCGACGCCAATGACGATCCTCGAAAGTAAAAGATTCTATCCATACTTTGAGGTGACCATCTGATTCTTACTTTCCATAAGATGCATTGGTTTCGAAATGTCATTTTTTCTTTCTCTCTAGGATTGCATCGGAGTTATAGATGGAATGCACATTCCTGCACATGTTCCAGCCAAAGATCAGTCCAGATTTCGCAACAGTAAAGGTGTTTTATCACAAAATGTTTTGGTTGCCTGCACATTCGATCTCCAGTTCATATTTGTGTATCCTGGTTGGGAAGGCTCGGTTGCAGATTCACGTGTCCTAAGAGCCGTTCTCAGTGATCCTGATCAGAACTTCCCTCCAGTCCCTGAAGGTAAATATTATCTCGTTGATCTCGGTTATGACAATATGGACGGATTTATGGCTCCATACGAAGGAGTGCGATATCACCTTCACGAATTTCGAGGTGCCAGTCTTTTACCTAGGAACACAAACGAGCTATTCAATCACCGCCATGCAGCTTTAAGCAACGCAATCCGGAAATCTTGTAATGTTCTGAAAGAAAGATTTCCGATCCTCAAACTGGCTCCTCAATACGCGATTCACACTCAGAGGGATATTGTGATTGCTGCGTGTGTAATACACAATCACATTCGTCGTGAAGAGCAAAATGATTGGTTGTTTAATAGCATCGGGGGTGAGGTGACTGAGGAGGCTCTTGATGATCAGCATGATCTGCAATCGGCCTTCTCGATTCATGAACAGATGGCATCGTCAAGACGAGACTCGATTGCTAATGCTATGTGGAATGACTTTATGAATAACTGGGATGAATGGTAATGAGCAGCCGCCCCAGTCATGTTTCTTGTAATGTCTGCATCTCATTGTCTTTGGTGCACTTGCTGTCTTTTTGGTAATAGGAGATTAATGTTAAAAGAAAACTACATATACACAAGGTTTCCTTGTAATTTTATTTTATTTGAGTCCTATAATTCTTTTACAAAATTAAGCCCTTCTTTCATTTTATTTTTTATTGGGTCCTTATGCTTGCATTCTTTGTTTTTTTTTTTTTTTTCGCAATTTGGTTCCCAAATCTAGTGCCTTATATTTAGTGCTTACATTTAAATGAATTATTCCAGTTCTCACCTTTTTACTTTGAGCTTTAAATATAATATCTTTCTTTTCTAAATAACGCTGCCATTTCAACAACATGTTTTTCATTATTGGCACTTATTTGTACCGGTTAACCGTACCTCTATAAATTAATAACCATGGAAATTTATTAATTTAAAGAGATATTAATTTATCGATAAATTAATATTTATTAATTAAAAGAGAGACTTTTAAAATTCAGCAAATTTAGTGTATATGTATTGAAAATAAATGAATTCATATATGTTTATATTCATGCATCAACCAATTTTTTGTAATTAATTAAATATATTCATTGTATACATGTTTACATTAATTTGTTGCACTTAAATATATTCATGTATAGTGAATGAAACATATACTCCACTATATAAATCTCAATATAGAAATAAAATAATTCATAACACCCAGTCATGTCTTCTCATCTAAAAGGCATTGCAAAATCATCCATGAATAATAAAATGCTTAAAACATTATATGAGTATAAGAGAGACCATCTCACATGCACTCAAAAAGATTTACAAGAATGGATTGATGAAAAATATCATTTGAAAGTTAGTCAAGGTACAATAGATTCATATTTTAGCAAATTGCCATAATATTTATAATTGTAATTTATGAATTATTAATTTAGAGTTTTAATGGGACTTAATATTTATAAAGGGATTTTTTGAAAAATTATTATTTTATTATCTTATCGAATTTGATGATTTTTTACAAAGGCCCAAGTCGGGACAGGAAGATTTTATTATTTTAGAGAGTTTATTAATTTATAGAGGTTTTACTGTATTTTGAAACACGAAAAAAATTCATTGGCTTATCAAATTTTCTATCAAGCCATAAAAAAATTCAACAAAAGACAAACAAATCCACTATCTATTTTACGTCAAGCAATATGTGGAGTAACTCCCGATATAACAGTAAAAGCAAGACGTGTAGGTGGATCGACTTATCAAGTTCCCATTTCAAGTTCCCATTGAAATAGGACCCACACAAGGAAAAATGTCACTCGAAAACGTTCGGATCGAAATATAACTTTCAAATTAAGTTCCGAATTAGTGGATACTGTCAAAGGGAGTGGCGATGCCATACGAAAAAAAAAAAGAGACTCATAAAATTAGAGAGGTGAATAATGTTATATCACTTTGTCAACTATAACAAAGTTTTGGGGAGAGAATTGTGAGAGAGATTTGTAGAGAATTTAATTAGGTTAAAATTTAAATATTTGATTATAAAGTTATGTAATAAAAAAGGAAGAAGTATTATTTATATGATATGACTTTTGTTAAGTTCAAGTCAAAATGACATTATATTAATTAAAAAAATAAAAAGTCCCACTAATCTTGATTTAAAAAAGGGCCAACGACCTCTCAACATTGGCTGGTAGGTTTGTCTGTGGGTAATCATCAACTGTCTATTGCTTAAACCCACTTAATTACCATTTCTTTAAGAAGTCAACCTTATGAAAATATTTAATCATTTTATGTTATAAAAGTACTTATCATAACCCAAAAATAAACTAACACCAAGAGAGCTGATGAATTTCTTGGTTGTAATATAATTATACAAGAAAGGGCAAAAATAAAAGGAAAATAATTAGTCAATTTATCATATGAATTCTTGGAGCGTCCTTAAAGTTTGTTTAACAAATAAATATTAAAATTGTTTATCATATTTTATTTTGACTATTTGTGTAATTTGCATTGTGTCAATATCATACCTATAATGGGTACTGTGAATTACTATTAACTATCGTACTTTGATTTTGAATCTATAAATTTTAAAAAAAAAAGGATGAAAAAAAATAAAAAAATTTAAAGTTAATTTTGACTTTTTCAAAAGAAAAAATTATAACTTATAGGATCAAAATCAATGTGAAATAGGGTAACTTATGGGACAAAAATACCCTAAACAAAATAAAGAAATTAAATACAATACTACTTAGATGATTTTTTCTAATCCAAATTAATTAACCATAGTTAAATAGGAGTATATAATCACTCCAAATGTTGAAAATTATGTTTGCTGGGATCACTAAGTGGTCCAAATTGGAGTGCAATTTAATGATATCATCACGTTACTTTATGTGGTGAAATGATTTTTCAACCAGCCTTTGGTAAATTCTTTTGGGGCGTGATGCAATTCTAGGGAACAAATAAAATTTATTAGTAAGTTTTTCCAAGACAAAAATGAGAATCTTAAATCGTAATTAAAAAGAAGTACTCCGTAATGCTATTGACGTAGTTGGTAGAGGAGACAAATTAAAAAACATTATTAATAAGAACAAAAGTCAAATCAAAATAATAAATAAAATATACTCAATATTTAATTTAATGAAGTGTACTACGGAGTATGATTTATATGATTCTCCATTTAATTCTTACCTTTGTATCAATGTGCATGTGTAAATTGCCAAGAATTAGAATTGGTAACTAAATTGACATTCCAATAAAATAAGGATCCATCGATTAGATTTATAATATAATAAAATAAGGATCCCTTTTATAATTAGTGAAGTTTTTGTGAAATTTGCTAAAATAAAAAAAATGTGTATTAATAAGTATACCCTTTATTAATAAAGGAGGTCTATACGTTTTTCATTTTGTCTGTCTGTCTATACGATTCTCATACTTTTTTTATAAATACTCTATCTTTTAAATTGTTTTTTACCCTCCACTTTATACCTTATTTCTTCTCCCTATCTCATTATCTCTCTCAATTACATCACTAGTACTATATTCTTAATATATGTGCCCAAAAGTAATGAAAAATTTAGTTGGAACAAACAATGTAAAAAATGCTAAAATATTGTTTAATTATGTATAAGAAAATAAAGTTAAAACTTTACTTTTATTGTGAAATGGAGTGAGTACTTATACCGAAAAAAAAAATGGAAATACATTTTTTTATCTCTTATGTTGTTTGTTGTTTGAATTTTGATTTTAAGTCCTCTAAATTTTTCGACTCTTAAACTAGTCTATAATGTTTATAAATTTAAAAAATTTTGTCCTCTAAATTTTTCGATTTTGAAATTAGTCGCTTATGTTTACAAATTTTAAGATTTTTGTCCTTATTACCTGCAATCGAAGGTAAATATCATGTAATTACCTACAAATCGAAGGTAAATATCATGTAATTATCTGCATATACGTGATTTGAGGTTCAATGTGCAAGTAAACGACAAAACCAACGATTTGCAGATAAATTACATGATGTTTACCTTCGATTGTAGGTAAATAAGTACTAAAATCTAAAAATTTGTAAACATAAGTAACTAATTTCAAAGACGAAAAATTTATAGGACAAAAATCTTAAAATTTGTAAACACAAGGGACTAATTTCAAAGTTGAAAAATTTAGAGTACAAAAATCAAAATTGACCCAACTTAAAAAACAAAAAAAATGTATTTAAAAAAAAAATTTGAAAAAAGGACAAACAAAATGTAGAAAATAGAATTGCAAAAGTCTTCGAAGTAGGTAGCTGGTGAGTGGGGCCCAATTCCTAGTGGGCCGCGTATCTGGGCCCCACCCGAACCGTAAACGGCGAAGTGAAATCCGCATTCAACGCCGTGAATTTTCTCCGCTTTTTTAACATCACAATTTCACACCGACGACGCTCACGTGGGCACGTGCTTCCATCCCGGCTTTTCAAATTAAAGCAAGGGCAGGATCGTCCTTCCACTCTTTTTTTCCTCTCCACAGACGCAAAACATTATAACGGTCACGTTGATCTCCACCGTGCCCACCACCGGCCACCTCTTCACTGCGAGATTCTCGTACGATTGTATATGCATGAAGAGAGAGAAAGAGGAGAGAGAGAGAGAAGAGAGAGAAAGCTGCTAATTCTGTAGGAAGTTTAGGAGCAATCGTTTACTATTTCTCAACTTCATTTAGTTTCGATGACTTTGTCTTCTTAGCTGGATTTGGTAAGAGTTCCGATTTTTACTATTCGATTTGGTCTTAAATTGGTTACAATTTCATATTCTTATTTGTGTTTTGGAAAAAGTATTATATAGCCTTTATTCGACGCGTAATCTGTAAAGTGCAGAGTGAGAATTCAAGTTCACGATTCAATCACTTTTCATAAAGATGAAACCTATTCATTTGAGCTTTTAAGCGCTAAAAATATTCAGATGGATCCATACAGCTGTACAGCATAAACGTTTGAATGTTATTCGCAAATATGCTTGCAGTTGCAGGAGCAGGGGCATCTGTTAGTAAGTTTGGCGCATTTGATTTACTGTTACATCGGAGTAATTCGTAGAGTCATGATTAAATCATGTATTTTCCTAGATTTTTATGTAGTTTCTTCAAGGTAAAACTAGCTGAAAATTCGATTTATTTTGACATTGCAGGAAGGGAAGCTTCTTCACGTTGAATTAGAAGCCCTAACTCGAAGTCTTAATTTGATGGCAAACATCATTGGAAGGTGAATCCAAAATTCCTTATTCAATACTGACAATACTGAATGTATATAATAATACTCCCTCTCTCTCTCTCACTCTCTAAGTTCATTTTGAAAGAAAATTAATTAGTTTATGTATAAAGTAGATAATTTTGGAGCATGACGAGTTAATGTGGAGATGGAGTCTATTATGAAAATTAATTACTCCGTTTATATATAAAGTAGATGAGTTTAGAATACGATGAATTAGTGTGGAGTTTTTGTTTATAAATGTAATTAGACGAAGGGAGTATTATAAATTTACAGATAATGTATATTTAATTTATAATTATAGTTAAATACGATGCACGTCTGCAAGAGTATTGGGGGTCCACTATTCATGTTTTCACCTATCGTTTGTTAAAGAAAAAGAAAAATCAATCAAATAGCATCATTACTTGGACTTGAAGCATAGTTGGGGTCCCCATTAAGCAAAGCTATCTAATCTTAAATTCCTTTCTGACTCTCATAAAAAATGGAATCTTAGGTTTCTGTTGGAGTAAAAGGTTTTTGAAGCCAAACATTAAGCAAGGTGGTTAATCACCACCAACTTCTGAATAATTAGCTGTTAGCATAATCAATATAATATTAGTTGGTTTAATCATTCTATAATAGTTCTGTTTTATTGCAGATAAACCATGTTGGACTTCTGTGGTATTTTATTTCGGGTGGAAAAACCATCTTGCCACGTTTTGTAATGATTAGCTTTTGTGTTCTTGTTTAGGTGGAGCTCTCTTTATTCACATTTCATTTGAATGTAGTAAAGAGGAAACAAAGGGGGTGGGGGATAACAAATGGGAGCTATTGGAGCAGAAGACTTGATGGATTGGGAGAAGATGCAAGGCGTGGGGAATGCAACGGAGGAGAAGATTTTGGTGTTGGTGAGATTAAGGCCATTGAGTGAGAAGGAGATTGCACGGAATGAAGTTGCCGATTGGGAATGCATCAACTCGACAACCATTTTGTATCGGAACAGCCTCCAGGAGCGGTCTGGACTTCCGACAGCTTGTTCATTTGGTAAGTTGCGAGTTTAGATAGATCTGATATATTCATCTCAATTTGTTTTTTAATTGTATCCCCACAACTTTGTGTGTGTAGACAGAGTTTTTCGAGGCGACTGCCAAACAAGAGAAGTTTATGATGAAGGGATAAAGGACATTTCTCTTTCTGTTGTTGCAGGCATCAACTGTAAGTTTAGATTGTAGATTTTCTTGACACCTGTTTATGGACTTGTATTGACAACTGGACCTATTTAAATTCATTCTCGAAATTATTTTGTATCAGCGACTGTTTTTGCATATGGTCAAACAAGCAGCGGAAAGACGTACACTATGAATGGCATTACAGAGTATGCAGTGGCTGATATTTATGATTACATAGAAAAGGTATGTAAATGATACTTAGGCATGGATGCTGGATGATAGCAAACATTGGGAATGTTTACCCTTTTCAATTTCTATTAAAAACTCTTTTTCTCTCTTGCTCAGCATGAAGAAAGAGCATTTGTTTTGAAGTTTTCTGCAATGGAGATTTATAATGAAGTCGTTAGAGACCTCCTTAGCACGGACAGTACCCAACTGCGGCTACTTGATGATCCAGAAGTGAGTATCGAGTCACTAATTTCCAATTTTACGTACATCTATGCAGCTTTATTTATTTTTCTTAGTTCTTTAGAAAGGGACTATTATAGAGAAACTCACAGAAGAAACTTTAAGGGATAAGAATCACCTGAAGGAGTTATTATCCATTTGTGAAGGTTAGGCAACTTGCCTTTTTAATATCTGGTGTGTAATTTAGTTCTGATTATTTCGAGTTCATTTGATTATTTACATGCATTTTATGTATCATTCGAACTTCTACACAGCACAAAGGCAAATTGGGGAGACCTTATTGAATGAGACGAGCTCTAGATCCCATCAAATTCTTAGATTGGTTAGCTTCCTTCTCACTTGTTCATTTGTGTTGATAACTTGATATCTAGTTTGCATTTTTTTTTTCTTGGAAAAACTGAAGTTTCCTTTTCTTTTTATTACAGACGATTGAAAGTTCTGCTCATGAGTTTATAGGGAAAGGCAACAAAACCACCCTTGCTGCTAGTGTGGTAGGGCAAAATTGAGTTTTTGGCCGAATAATATATGCTACTTAATTCAATGGTGTAATAAGAACAATATTTCATTTTCCCTGCAGAATTTTGTTGATCTGGCAGGAAGTGAGCGGGCATCTCAAGCATTATCAGTAGGGCAAAGACTTAAAGAAGGCTGCCATATAAATCGTAGTTTACTAACTCTTGGGACAGTAATTCGCAAACTCAGGTTGATTGATACTCTCTCTCTCTCTCTCTCCACATACATGTCTTATGGATATCCAAAGTGCATACATTTCATTCCAAATTTTGAGCCATTTAGCTAAATGCAGCAAAGGAAGACAAGGGCACATCAATTACAGAGACTCGAAGCTGACACGCATACTGCAGCCTGCCTTAGGAGGCAATGCAAGAACAGCTATTATTTGCACGTTGAGCCCTGCTAGAAGCCATGTTGAGCAATCAAGAAATACCCTTCTATTTGCTAGCTGTGCAAAGGAAGTATCGACAAATGCAAAGGTCAATGTAGTGATGTCTGATAAAGCACTAGTGAAACATCTACAGAAAGAGGTTGCTAGGTTGGAGAGCGAGTTAAAAGTTCCTGGATCAACGTGTGACCATGGACCATTGTTGAGAAAGAAAGATGTGCAAATTGAAAAGGTAGGAAATACCATAAATCTGGTCTTCTTTATCATGTTTCTAATGGCCATTTAATCATTTTCAGTTTAATGTAACATGAATTTATTAAGGTGTTAAGGTTGGTTATTCTTCAACAAATTATAAAACTAACCTGGCTCGCTATCTACAGTTGGAGAAAGAAATTAGGGAGGTGAAAAAGCAACGGGATCTTGCTCATTCTCGGATTAATGATCTACTGGAAGCTATCGAAAGTTATAAAGGTACTCAAAAGCTCAAAGGGATGCAGTCTGTAAATGAAGAGTTCAGTGGAACATCAGACCGTCGTTCAGGAAACAGCACGGATAGTAGTTATTCTTCGGATGGTGCATCTGGACCTAGCCAAGAAACAGAGGACCCTCTTTTAGGAACCGAAGATATTTCTGATGAAACTTGTAAGGACGTTCAATGTATTGAGGTTGATGGACCTGCTAAAAAAGACAGAACATATACTTTACCTCAGCATTCAACTAGTGAGAGTGAAGAAAGTATGCCGATATTGTCTGAACCTGGGAATGGCCGTATTATTGAACAACAGTCATTACCTAGACAAGCTAGTGGCACGGATAATAATAGTCACTCTTACAGTGCATTGGAGCAGAATATTCAAGGTGTCCAGACAAGAATTAATTCTCTTGTCAGACCTTACTCTGATGCAATGCCATCTGGCGCCCCATCGGATAGCATGACACCTTCGGGGAGCTTAAAATTGAGAAGAAGCCAAAGTTGTACGGCTAATTTAATAAACGCTTCACCTTACGTTGAGATGGATGAACAAAATGAGACCACCCCTCCAACTGTGTTGGAGAGAAACTGTACTGGAAGACCTGAAGTTGTCTTCCAGAGGAAGCAGTGGAAACTTCCTCCAGTTATATACGGTACAAGTATTGCAAGACTATCGAGAGACGATTCTCTATCTTCTGATTACAGTAATTTCGCAGATGAAACTAAGAATCATAACTCCATTGGTGGGGATGAGGATATTCCTACTCTTGGTTCCTTTGTTGCAGGGCTCAGGGAAATGGCAAAGCTTCAATTAGATGATCAAACTTGTGAGCAGGTGAGAGTGATCCTAATAATATTGCATCTCTCTCTCTCTCTCCCTCTCTTTGTTCTGATGGTTTTGAACCTCGTTTTTCTGTTCTTAGGAGCAAAAGCAAGAAATGACAGATGGATTGAATGGCAGAGATGTTTCTTTGGATCGAATGAATGGTTGGCCCATAAAGTTTGAGATGTTGCAGAGAATGATAATTGAACTATGGCAAGCATGCAATGTGTCGTTGGTTCACCGGACGTACTTCAGTCTCCTTATTAAAGACGACTTCACAGATTCCATATACATGGAAGTAGAGCACAGGAGATTATCCTTTCTCAAGGATACCTTTTCCCGGGGAAATTCCGCAGTCCAGGATGGCCGTTCTCTTACACTGGCATCAAGGTATGTAGTAATGTATTCTGTAGATTACAAATGTTTTTCTTTCAAAAAATCATTTACAGATTACAAATGTTTTCAGCAAGAAAGCTTTGCGTCGTGAGAGGGAGATGCTCTCAAGGCTCATGTACAAAAGATGCACGGAAGAAGAAAGAATGGGAATGTACAAAGAGTGGGGTATCAACGTAAACTCAAAACAAAGACGGTTGCAGCTGGTCCATCTTTTGTGGAGAGACACTGATAATATGGATCATGTTAGGAAGAGCGTCGCCATTGTTGCTAAGCTGATTGGTTTCTCGGAGCACGGGCAAGCCATCAAGGAGATGCTTGGACTTAGCTTCACGCCTCCTCAACGCCTCGTCGCTCGACGATCCTTCAGATGGAAAAACAGTATGACAACACTTTTATGAGGTTGTAGTGATATAGGTTTAAGGATATGATGTAGGAGTGTTTGATGATTGATGTTGTCAACTTTTCGTTTGAGTTGGTGTGAGTTCTCTTGAATTTAATGGTGCTGAAACAGTTTTTGGTTTTTATACAGTAGTAATTTCATGCTTATTATTAGACAGAATTGACAGTGAAAATATTAATATTTCTGAATTCAACCAGCCTTTCAAATTCTCGGTGAGACATTAAATATTGAATAACAATGTAAATACAATATTTTTTAATAATCATATCCAAAGTTTATGAATAGCTGGGACAAAAAATCCCTTTAATAATACTGTTTGAAAAGGTTAATGTATGAAGCTGAAATTTTACACACAATAATTAACCACTTTACCATTAAATTATGCTTACCACAATCATTAAATTACATTTTCTTAAAAATCATGTTAGTCAAACTAATTTTTTTTTTGACAAGTAATATTGAGATGGAGCGAATATTGGAGAGAAATTGAAAAGGAAAAAAAAAAAAAGTAGTGATGGAAAGAGAAAGAAAAGAGTGAGTTATGTGGGTGATGGATAAGTGGCGCTGGTTGGTGTGGCTCTACATCAAACACCTTGTTCTCTATACGCAACCAATGGACCATAATAACAAACATTACACTCTTGAAATCAGGCTTCTGAAACTCAAGAACAAGTGCTTCAAAAAATTACAAGCAGAAAATCGCCTGTAAAAATGGAGCTTTGTGCAGCCACATCGATTTCTTGGGCAAACTCCATATCCCCCTCTAACCACTTCCCTCAACATTCATCGGTATATAATAAGTCTTCCCTTGCTCATTTCAGATTCAATTTATTTTTTCTTGATAATTAGTTGCATTCTTCTTTTGTAGGTGTGGGGGTTTAGGAGGATGAAATTTTTCTTTGTTAGTAGTAGCAGCAATGGTTCTGGGTCATCTCCAAAGGTAATTCTTGTTCTTGATTATGTATAAAAGTAGTAAGATGACTAGTTAGGTCCTTTTATTCAACTGCCCCGATTGAATCGCAAATGATATGTCTTTCGATCATTTGATATGTATACACTTGGTTTTTCAGTTTCTTCATTGCTGTCCTTTCAAGAAAGTAGAATAAATGTGTTTTTAGGAGACCCCAGAAAATGAAAATTTGCTAATTTTATCAGTAGAATGCTGAAAAGCTAAAATCTAACAATACCTGCAGTAATGTTGTATGAACAATTTTATGAGAGTTTTAATGAATTTAATCTTGGTCTACTTGAAAGTAGATGCTGGTTCTTGACCTCCCTTATGAACTGTGAACGTTTTTAATCTGTAACACATTTTGGTTTTCGTTAATTCGAATCGAATGATTGGCATGTCAAAATATGGATTGAGAATGCTTCTACAGAACTTGTCTATGATGATGGTCATTTTGTTAAAACATTTTTGCTGTTGTGTTGTTATTGTTGCTCTCTCTCCCTATATCTCTGTTGCTAAAGCACATACTTTCGCTTGCTCGTTTCTTTCACAATAGGGGGATGAGATGATTGTTTCAGTAACTGGAGCTACGGGGTTTATAGGTAAAAGGTTGGTGCAAAGATTGCATGCAGGTACAGTCGATTTTGTTTTAGTTATCTATTTACAATTATCTTATCGCATGTGATGAAATATCTCTGCTTTGTTAATGCCTGATAACAAATGGATTGATTGATCTCGTCTTGCTTTTGGAATGTAGATAATCATCGTGTTCGGGTTTTGACGCGGTCTAGGTCAAAGGCACAGTCAATTTTTCCGGGTAAGAAGGTAATGAAGCTATAGTTGCATAATGTTCCTTTCTTTTTCCTTATATATCTTGAAAAAGTTTACTGAAAGTTAAGAAGCTAAAAAGTAATTTGAGTGCTTATTGCTTACTTACTACAAGGAACAATCTTACTTTGCATTGTCTTTTCTTCATATAAAGTAACCTCCATTTTAACTGGGTAAAACGTGTAAGGAGAAGACGATAGAGTGCTTAGATTGTCTTTGCATCACCTTTCCATCCGTATCCAAGCAAAAGAACGTGCTCTCGTTTTTTCCTTACCCTGATTTACCTATTTCATGTTTTTTGTTGTCGAAAACATAATTAATTTAATTGTTAAGCCATCATACGTTCGTTCATCATCTGTCAATATTATCATTTCTTCCTTCTGTTGAGTTTCTTCATTCATATATGCAGTGAGGGACTATCCAGGAATTGTAATAGCAGAAGAACCAGAGTGGAAAAACTGTATTCAAGGATCAACAGCCGTTGTAAACCTGGCTGGATTGTCGATAAGCACTAGATGGTCACCTGAGGTACGTTAATTTTGCAAAACAAGACATATACTTACTATTGTGGATATTAATCTGCAAACGAATGTTCCAGATCAAGAAAGAGATAAAGGACAGCAGGATTAAAACAACTTCTAAGGTATTCTACACTTGTCCTCGTTCGAATATCTTCTCAAGTTTCAAATTTGTTGCCAAATGGTTGTTAATAGCATTAACTTGTGTAGGTTGTAGATTTAATCAACAATGCAGATGTCGAGCGTCGTCCCAGGGTTTTGGTTAGTGCAACAGCAGTTGGCTACTATGGTATTATTCATCTGAAGTTATTTTTCCGTCATCCAATTTACTCGATTGATTAAGCACCTATTATGGTAACATTGATTCAGGCACTAGCGAAACACAAGTTTTCGATGAGCAAAGTCCATCAGGAAACGATTATCTAGCAGAGGTAATGAATGACAATTTTTTTTAATTGATTTATGGGATGTGTGCCTTTTGTGTTTAAAATGAAATTTTATGGTTTCAAAGGTTTGCAGAGAATGGGAAGCAGCAGCTCTAAGAATCGATAAAGATGTTGTTAGAGTTGCGTTGATTCGTATTGGCGTTGTCCTTGGAAGAGAGGGTGGTGCTTTGGGTACTTTTTGCTGTTCTTTCTCTCAAATTCAGTTTTTTATGATATTGGCGTCGAGAGATTTAAACGAACACTTTTTGCAGCTAAAATGATACCCCTGTTCATGATGTTTGCTGGTGGACCTATGGGATCTGGAAAGCAATGGTAATTGCGTTAAATTTCGTCTCCATGTTAGTGTTTGCAATGTCGTTGCAATAAAATTACTTTGCAGGTTTTCGTGGATTCACGTGGACGATCTAGTGAACATGATCTATGAAGCCATATCCAACCCTTCTTATAAAGGTTCATATACAGTTGCTGAAATGTTTAGAATAAACACTTAATTTGCAATGACTAATGAATGCAATCTGAATTACAGGAGTGATCAACGCCACAGCCCCGAATCCCGTTAAGCTGTCGGAGATGTGCGATCATTTGGGGTCCGTCTTGGGACGACCCTCGTGGCTCCCTGTACCGGACTTTGCACTGAAAGCTGTTCTTGGAGAAGGTGCTCGTGTGGTAAGATCACCAGAATAAGTTTTGTTTTAGTATAATAATATAATGGCTGAAATTTGCAAACTTTATAAACAGTTTAAAAAAGCACTTCTCAAAAGTAAAAGCTGTGAGAGGGCAGCTTTAAAAAAAAGTGATTTTAGAAGCAGGTTTGTAGAGTTTGAAAACACACCCTGTATCCGAGCTCAACTTTTACACAAATGTACCTTTTCTTTATACGCCAACAAATGACTTTGCACTCGAAGCTGTTTTTGGAGTAATAATTTTTTGGGTTAATTGTACAAACCTTCTCGTGATTTGAAAATATTGCACAAAATATCATGTGATTTATTAAATTAAGCGAAATTTTCAATTTTTTAAAAAATAAGTTACTAATTTTATCTATTTCACGTTGTGTCTTTCATAAAATATTTTCAAAACTTTAATATTCATAAAAAGAAAAGGTACAAGAAATAGAAGAAATAACCAGTTAACTCTTTTTTTTTTTTAAGGAGGATTTGTTTAATTTGATAAACCACAAAGGGTTTCGTGCAATTTCTAAATCATAGGAAGATTTTGTGTAACATATCCAAATCACGAGTTTTTTTTGGTGCAATTAACAACACCCTTAAATTTTCAGATTTTCTTGAAATACAGCTCTTGTAAATCATATGCTTGTACTTTTATGATAGGTTCTTGAAAATCATATGCTTGTACTTTTATGATAGGTTCTTGAAGGACAAAAGGTGCTCCCAAAGAGAGCCAAAGAGCTTGGATTCTCTTTCAAATACCCCTACATTAAAGAAGCTCTTAGATCAATCATGTCCGAATAATTTAATTTATGTTCTTGGTACACAAACTTTCATCACCTTTGTTTTTCTTTTTCTCTTTCAAATGCCCCTATATGTTGTTTGGGTGTAAACGAATCGAATTCTTTAGCCCAAAAATTAATTCAGACTAAATTTTGTTTCGTGTAAGATTATTTTTTAATTATAAGAGAAAGCAGTTCGACGTATGACGCTGAATATGATCCAAGTTAGATACTACATCCAACTTAATTAATTTTATAATTAATCCAAGTTAGATACTATTGCTTTTATATTTTCAAGAATCCTAAATAAATACTGGGCGGCTCTACCTAACTCCTTTTACCCCTAATCTATTCAAGTTTGGTGAATAATAAAATTTATAATGATAATATACTCCAACCCTATTCTTTTTAATTGTCACTTCTGAAATTAAATTTTGTTTCAAATTAAATTGTGAGAGTTGAGTAACACTGCCATAAAAATAAATCTCAAAAATAGAAATTCAACCTACTCCCAAGGATTCTGACCCTAGATATATGATAGTATAAAAAAAAAAAATGTTTTAACTTTATTAAAGACTTGCGTAAGACATTTTTATGTTGACACTGTTCAAAAATTAACACAAACTAAAACAATTGCAAGACCTCCAACAAAACAATACACATTGCATCTATCAAAACCTTCTAAAATGCCCCAAACAAAGAGTCATAAGCCTAATCATACCTACATGAAACACATGTTTTCTGTCTCTCCAATCACAGCTTTTACCAATCACCTACAGTAAAGATCCATAAACGATTTCATTCAGACATTCAGAGTTTCAGACACAATAATAATGACCCATAACAAAATTATCAAAGGCCAACCAACTTTCTGCAAAAGGCTTATAAAAGGATGCAATGAGAATCAAATCTTATCAACAAGGTCCCACATAGTATCAAGTGTGTAAAGGTCACCAAAAAAAATCAATCAAATTGGAAGGGCCACCAATCAATCACCTTTACAAGAGATCCCAAAATATTATACTCACTCAGTCCACACAGAAAACATGATCACTTATTTGTTCGTCCATCACTTCAACCACCACTTAAATACTTATACTTCTACAATAAATGGACTCGCAATATTCTATAATATCCTTCTACTACTACGAGATAATGTCAGTAATGTTTAACATGTTGTGGACAGACCAACTAGTAGAACACTACTACAACAACTCAATATAGTAACTTAAACAAAATACATAAAAACTGTCCAATAAAATAGCATTGTGAAAACATGTCACCAAAATCAAACATATTATTGCAAAGGACTCAAAAGACTCCTGCTTCTTATACATTTCTTCACCACCACAAACATGGAGAGAAAAACACAACTGATTAAACACAAACATAACAAGAAATCACTTTGAAAAACAAAAACACTAAAATTGAAATCACCCCAACAACAAAATAGAACCACAGGAGATGCTAAAAGGCTTCTTCTTTATTAAAATCGATTCAAGCAAGTCAATAAGACCACTGTTCTTCCTCAGCAGAAACTGAATCCGCATAATTCTCATCATCACCATAGTAGTAGCCATTGTTCCCAGCAGTTAAACTGCATGAGAATCGATTCAAGTAGGGCATGTTATTGAAGGAGCACGCAAGGCCATCGACGAGGGCTGCCCCGCCCAAGAATTCCTCGACTCTGTGCTTCAGCGTCTGAAACATGAGCTCCGGCTCATGCTGCATTACCCGAAGGACGTCCCCACAAGACGGCCCCGGGTAGGCGCTCGTAACAGCGAAGCCGTAAGGCCCGTCGCTCTGCAATACACGAACCACGCTCGGGCCACCAAACAAGTTGTGAAATCCTCCCAGTGCCTCCTCATAAGCCCCACCCAGAAACATCCCAAGATAATAAGAAGACCCAGTGCCGTGTAATTCGTGCAAAGGCAAGCTCGTTTCGCCACCAATGAACTTGTCGATCTTCCCGTCGCTGTCGCAAGTCAAGTCGGATAGAATTCCCCTCTTCGTAGGCTTTTCATCGAGCCTGTGGATCGGAATTATCGGGAACAATTGGCCTATGCCCCAGAAATCAGGGACTGAAGTGAAAACCGATAAATTGACATGGTAAGTGCTGGTGGGATCAGAAACACCAATTGCTTTAAACAACAATTCACATAAAGCATCAACTGCAGCAAGCTGTTCCATTTCTAAAGACCCTTCTTTGAACTGATCAATGCATCTCTGTTTCAGCTGCTCTGCATAAACCACACACTTATCATACTCATTACTCATTGCAGCTGCAGAAAGCCTCTGATAATCAGCAAGAACTTCACCGCTCAATCCATCCACAACGAGGGAAGAATTCTGTCCACAATCAAGTGCACTGCTCGTCGAAACAGCTTCGAATACTAGAATCGAATGATGAGACACAATTGCGCGGCCGCTTTCGCTGCAAATCACTGGATGCTTCACGGCCTTACGATCACACACAACCCGAATTGATCGAACAACAGCTGCAGCATATTCTTGAAGGCTATACGCAATAGAGAGATCGGAATCCTGCGATTTCGAGCCATCGTAATCGATTCCAAGGCCTCCGCCAATGTCGACAACTTTCATATCAGCACCAAGGCGGACTAATTCGCAGTAGATTTGAGCAGCTTCTAAGACGCCATCGGCGAGGAGAGAAGTTGTAGGGATTTGAGATCCAATATGGAAATGCAGCAGCTGAAGGCAATCAAGCATTTCGAATTGCTTCAATTTCGCAACAACTCGGAGAAGCTGTATGGTTGTTAAACCGAATTTTCCTTTCTCACCGGAAGTAGACCCGAAGTGGCCCGAATGCTTCGTCCTCAGCTTGGCCCGAACACCAATTACGGGCCGAATACATAGCCTCTTACTCACTTCAATCACAATGTCGAGTTCTTCCTCTTGCTCGAGGACAATAACAGTATTCAGATGCAGTTTTCTAGCAACAAGGGCGAGAGAAATGTACTCCACGTCCTTGAATCCATTGCACACCAGGAGTGCCTCAACGCTTCCCTTACAGAGGCAACTCATTGCTAACAGAAGCTCGGGTTTCGACCCGGCTTCAAGCCCGAACCGGAAATCCGACCCGAATCTGACGATATCCTCCACCACATACTTATCCTGATTGCATTTCACAGGGTACACGCCTTGGTAATGAGCATCATACCCCTGAGACTCAATCGCGAAATCGAACGACGATTGAAGAGTCTCGAGGCGATTTTTCAGCACATCGGGGAAGCGAACAACGAGGGGAAGCTGAAGGCCGAGCCCGCCGGAAGATTTGGGGTCGGCGGCCTTTTTCACAACCTTGAGTAGATCGATTTCATGGTGGCCGAGTGTGCCATCGCCGAATGGGCGAATGGTTATGTTACCATTGGAGTTGACAGCGAAGTAAGGCGCACCCCACCCATCGACACGGTATAGTAACTCGGAATGCGTCGGTGACCAACCGGAGACGGCGGCGGCGGCGGGGAGAGCAGTGTCCCAGGCTGTGAAGGCGTAGGGGTGATGAGAAGGAGGAGGAGCAACCACGGCGGCATCCACGCAGGCAGGCATATCTGTCTCCGATCTGCGATGTATCAAATAGTGTTTGTAGGGTTGATAAAGAATCAAAGAATCAGGAAATTAGACACACGAGATAATTCCTAAAAATCGAATAGAATTATGGTGTAGCAGATGGGGGCTTTAGAACCCGCCGAGGCCGGAGCCCCGGCTACCCCCTCAAACGGAGCAAAAACAGATCAGGGTCACAACAACACGGCAGCCACGACCTCGATTACAGGACCCGAAAATCCCCACGCCTGTACTTCAGAAGAAGATAATTTTTAGTACCACAAAATAGAGGGGAAACGGTGGAATTCGAAACAATTTTAGAACCTGAAAAGGAATCCCACCATGCAGATGAATCTAGATTGGAGCGAAAGAGGGCTGTGGAGAAGAAGGGAGTGACGGAAACCTAACGGCAACGACGGAAGAATCGTGCCTTATAGAGAACGTGAAGCGGATACGAAGGGAGCGAGGATTGCATGAAACGGTAAGCCGTTTCTTATAGGGCGGATTTGGTGGGTGGGCTACGATCCGTGGGCCTTCGCATTGGGCCCAATCTAATTTTATTTGCTATTTTTAGTCTTGTCATCTTCACCCTCTAATTTTCCTTTTCCTACTCTATTTTTTATTAAAAAATATTCTCTTCGTTAGTTTCATTGGAGTGTAACACATATTTTAAGAAAAATTAGATAAAGTAAGGGTATTGTGAAATCCATTGTGAATAAAATTGATGTCAATTTGAGTAATTAAGTGATGGTTGAACGGTGATAGTTTCCATAAATGGTATGGAACTAAATTTTATGAACAAAGAATATAAGGTAAATGAGACTACTTTTTGGAGGGAGTAGTAATAAAATCAAAATCATTTTTTAACAGCCAACAACCATTTGTATTATAAATGAGTATAAGGGGTACTCAACTCAAATTACACGTAATGAATAGTTAATAATATAAAGAACCAAAAATTCTACTAGACTTTACAACTAAATGCATAAGAACGGATTACAGCACCTTGGCGATAATGAAGAGTTTGGGTAATCAATTACTAGTATATGTTACTGGGTGTGATGCCTCGTTAGACTTATAACCAAACTCCATATTCTATTTTTAAGTATAAATTATGTATTTTAAGATCAATTGAGCCACCATTCAACCGAGGTTGAGGTTGAAAAAATCAAGGACCAATGGGTGAATTATGGTTGAACAATTTTTTTATAATAAAAATTCATTAAGAGTTCGGTCATTTCAAATGTACATATCGTGTAGTGTGCATTACATTAAGGTTGAACGAATGTGTTACAATGCATGAACTTTCGATCAAATGAACGTATAAGCAGTTCACTAACCTTTGTGTACGGTTGAATAAGTTGCGCACTTAATTTTGCGTACGATTGTGTTTACGGTTGTACACATCGCTTGCAACTTATAAAAAAAATTCAATGTGTAAAATTGCATATCTTTTTTTTAAGCAACTAAGTACTTTCTCCCTTTTCATAAAGTGTATTTGTTTGTTTTTGCACAAGTTTTAAAATATGAAATAAGAATGGAGTATACATTTAATAAAAAAAACATATTCCTTTATATAAACCCATAAAAATGAAAATGAGTACACTTACTATAGATGGAGGAAGTAGATTATTTTATTTTATTTTTTGTATATCCTGTCCCTAATTTTCAATGATTCCTCCACCCCACACTCCAGCGTCGAGTTGCCGCGTGGGGTATATGACCCATACTTTATTATTGCGATGGTTATCATTGTTTCTCTTATCGTAAGAAAAGGTGTGTATTGTATAACTATTCTAATATTGTGATAATGGTGTATAGCGATGGTGAATGAGTACTGTTAAAACTTAAAACAATACGAAAATAAGCTAAAAGGTTGTGTTTGGATGAAGGGATTTGATTTGAGAAAATATTTCAAATGAAAGGTTTTAAAAGTAATGAATTTTAGTGAGAATTTAAAATTCTCTGAATTTTAATTAAAAAAATATGCTAATAATTTTAAATTCATTCATTTACTTTTTAATCCAAACAGGTTTATTTGGATGATGGATTTGAAATTCATAGATCAAATCCCTCCATCCAAATGGAGCCTAATAGATTTTTAAAACACACATTTCTTAATTAATCAAGGTCATCTCAAAACTATGAGAAATTTGTGGAATTAGGGGAGAAAAATGAGAAAAAATATTTAATTAGAAACAAAATCACTAATCTAAATCTTCACTATTTATGATGGAATAGAGTATCAAATTAAAGATTTTGTTTATGATATTTAATTTAACGTCATATATACAAAAATATTCAAATTTAAAATATAAATTTATTATGTTTTGAAGTGTTTTTTTAATAGATTTAGATATGTATATTTACGTAATTCACAGAATAACTATCAAGATACCAATCGTGATAAAACTTTATTAAACAATTATTGTTGTGATATAAAAAGG
Organism: Galeopsis tetrahit; assembly: GCA_963675135.1. Lineage (NCBI taxonomy): Eukaryota > Viridiplantae > Streptophyta > Magnoliopsida > Lamiales > Lamiaceae > Galeopsis > Galeopsis tetrahit. The sequence goes on from OY776121.1 coordinate 94,786,555, forward strand.
TAAAGGTAAGTCTGAATTCACATTTGATTTGAACTGTTGTTTTTAATAAATATAATATTGAAATTGTAATTCGTTTTATATACGGAGTACAAAATTATCTACCAAGTTTTGTCTTATATTTTAAGGGTGGGGCTAATAACACCCCAAAAAATATTATACACACCCCAAAGGTTAAACACACCCCATTAAAATTTAAAATTCAATCTTTAAAAACATTTAAAATTTAATTAACAGAAAAAAAATCAATAATACAATAAAATTACGTGTAAATGTTGAAAATATTTTTAAAAATCAGTAAAATTTTAAAAATTATTTAAAAATAAAACAATCAATTAAAAAAATTAAGAAAATAAAATAATAATTAAATCTAAATAAAATCTGAAAAATAAATCAAATAAAAAAAATTAAGATTAACGATATTTTTTAAGAAAAATCAACTCAATATTAAATTAAAAAATAAAATCTTTAAAAATAAAATAAATCTAAATAAAATTTAAAAATTTCAACTAAATTTAAAAAAAAATTAAATCAGTTATATTTTTAATATTTATAATTAATTTAATTAATTCTTAAGATTTAGGTGATTTTAATTAATTTTTTAGATTTTATTTATCATTATTCGAATTCTTAATTTTAATTATTTTTTAGGATTTATTAAAAAAAATACGAATTTACTGTATTTATTTTTAATTGATTTTTAAATTTTTTATTTGAATAATTTATTTTTTCTTTTTAAAAAATATTTAGTTTTTTCAGATTATTTTATACAGATTTTATTTACATTTTTTAAGATTTTTTTAATTTTTTATAAAAAAATTATTTTTAATTTGTATAAGGGTTACTTAGTCATTTTACAATTATCTATTTTTATTTTTAAAATGATGGGGGGTGTATAACATGTTTTGGGGTGTTAGTAGCGGTACCCATATTTTAATACTATTATTTCATAAAAAAATATTTATACAATTTTCTTTCAAAATTAAGAATAATGCCCAACTAATAGTTCGCCCTATTCTTTTTCCAAAAAAAAAATAAAAATCGCCCTATTCCAAATATAGAAATAAAGAAGCCAAGCACGACAAGTAACTAGTAAAATGTTTGAATAGAAAATATGAATTTCAAAGGCTAGTGTATGTCTCTGATTAGGACTAATCTACCAAACTTGTACTATAAGATTAAGGGAGGGAAAAAAAAGTTATAAGTTTATAGGTCGAAATAGAGGTCGGAACACTATTAAAATTTCGTCCGAAAAAACTCTTCTCATAAACAGAATCCGAGTCAAGGGAAAAAGTACATTCATCTAAATCAATCACACATTACGAAAAAAAATCTGTAAAAACTAATCAAATTTAAAATGATCGAAACAGAAAAAAAGATTCATGGAGAATTGAAAGCATTGTCCCAACATCCCGCATACAAGGCGACAAAAGTGCATCTCATGACAGAGTCCAATGATGGACCAACATTTTTAATAATTCTCTCATTTTCTTCTTCACGAACTTTCACACATGTACTTTTAAAAGAATAATAAAAAATAATTAAATAAATTGGAAAATTGATTCACGTCGACAAGGGGACACAACTAAATTGTAGCAACCAGGGAAGGTCATTTTGAATTTATAGCATGCGTAATACTTTCTTGAAATCACCATAATACCCTCTCCTCTTATTATTGTTATTTTTTTTTATAACACACTCCTTTGTTTTATTATTATTATTATTATTATTATTATTATTATTATTCAAGCCCTATTATAGAGATATAAGCTAAGACCATGTACTAATTTTTTTTTTTTAATGAGGATCGAATTTCATTAACATATTCGAATGTGCATATTATTGCATTTGAGTATACGTTTGTGAAATTCCCGAATAAGAACACTTAGAGCATGATTGTTAGATAAACGAGTAAAAATAGAGAAAGTCTCGTTTAAGATCGGGTACCCGAACCACCCATACATGCATAGAGCTAAAGATAGATTTAAATACTCAAAGTCTTAGCGATTATTGAATTTCGCTCGCTTAAACAGTTGAGTAGCTAGTTAGAGGTAAAAAAACTAAGATCATTGTCGATTCCAAACCAAGTGACCTCCGGTCTCACGGTGAGACGAAATATAATTTGGACATAACGTTTAAACATTTTAAAAGAAATTAATGTTTATTTGTACTAATTTGTGAATGATTTTAACGTAGAAATAGAGTGTTTCATAAAAATATATTTTAATATAAATCCATCTTACATAATTAACAACTTGTCCTATAATAATTGGTCTCGAGATGTGTCCAATATTTAAGAGAGTATGGGCACGACAAGAAATTAAGTTACTTCGAATAGCTCAATGCGGAGAATATGACCTAAATTTCAGCATCAAAACAAAGCAACGCAAAATGGAACTTGGGAAATTGTTATTAAAATGTTCCCCACCACACTATATTTTCTTTTTTACTCGTGTAATTGTTTAACTGGATTTTATGCGCTTTGTATAAATAGACTGAATATATAAATTGTGGATTGAACTTTTGTATTTAAATTATACTCCCTCCGTCCGCCTATAAGTTTCACGTTATTTTTGGTAAAAAAATTAAAAAAAGTGATTAAATAATAGATATAATACAAATGATGTGATTGAGAGATGAGAGAAATAGAGAGAAAAAGTAAGATATAAAGTGAAGTGTAAGAAAAAGTACTTACCAAAAAAGGTATGGAAAACTTATAGGCGGACGGACCAAAATGGTAAAATGAGAAACTTATAGACGGACGGAGGGAGTAATGCGTTAAATACTACATTTGTCCATCAAATTTGTGCTCACTTACATTATTTGTCCATCCAACAAATGACAAAAATTTGTGTGAGACCGTCTCACGAAAAAAGATACTCCCACCGTCCCATTATTATTGGAACATTTGCCAAAAACCCTTGTCCCATTATTATTGGAACATTTGCCACCTACTTCAATCTCCTTTAAAAATATCCCTTAACATCTACTTATTTACACTTTGTGCCATTACTTTTTACACACAAACAAAAAATTCTTTATCCAATAAAGTTGAAATACCCATAATATCCCTCCTAAAAGTTAACTTTATCACCTTTAATACTAATAAACAATTCTACATTAAAACATGTGCAAACAGTAAATGTTTCACAGAGGGAGTATGTGAGACGGATCTTTTTTTTTTTTACCTTGGACAACCTTTTTTTTCCTAGATTTTACGTTTGTCAAAAAAGTACAATACTCCAATATTTAAATAAAAATTATAGTCAATTTTTACTTATATATTTAAGTATCAAATTTTTACATGGTATCAAAAAGATCCGTCCCACATAGTGAGATTCATGAGACAATCTCACACCTAGAGTCCAACCCATTTGTTTTCCATTTAACATAGTGACCTAATATTTTTTCTTTAACCTGACCTAATTACTAATGCTTAACCTCATCAACACTTTTCATATTATTCAAATCGTATTCTATATTATCTTCCAAAAATTAATATTATTATACTCAACTAGTATTATGTCATTGTTACACTTTATGAATATTTTACGTTTATTCATTTATTTATTCTTCATGAGCTCATATTTTGTGTACCTACTACTACGTTACAACTTACGTGTAGGTTCGCCGCATTATCACTTGAATATTTTATACACCATTCATTCAATTTTATAATTCATATTGTTTACACTTTTTTTTTTTTTATGTACACTCTATTTTATTTAATTACTTATATTTCACTTTATTTACTTTATATTTAAATTAGTAGTATTCTCTAGAAACGGTGTCCAATCAAATGAAAACAATAAATTTAAAACATTTCAATATTTCACTCTATTGAATTTTTAACACCCCTAATATTATAGGATATTAATTATTTTGTAGGGATTAAAATTTTTGTATTCCTTTAAGTTTGATTAATTTTGAATTTGATCTTGATAGAATACACATTTTAATTTTGGTTCTATAAATTGATCAAAATTTTGAATTCAGTCCAATTACTATCATTACAGGTAAATGAATCGGTCAAATCCTTAACTCGTGTGCAATTCAAATCAACCGTGAATTTGCTCATGTGCATAAAAATTAAGAAAAATTTGGATTTGACCGATTCATTTACCTGCAATGGTAGGAAATTGGACTGAATTTAAAATTTAGGCCAAATTATGAAACCAAAATCAAAATGTGTATTAAATCATAACCAAATTCAAAATTAGTTAAACTTAAAAGACGGTAAAAACTTTAATTCATATTTTTTAATGTGATCTCATTTGTTTCAACGACAAATCTCAATAATGTGTGACTAAGAGCCCAAATCGAATTCTGACTAAGTTTTCAGCCCAATTCAGATATTAGCCCACGTTGTTTTTTTAGAAATAATATTTGCTTCATCACAGTTCACAAGTAGTTTGGGAGTGAGTCTCTAATATTAAGATTTGTTTTCATCACAGTTCACAAGTAGTTATTGAGGGAGTGAACCATACATTATTGAACTGCACGATATATAATTTTGACACACATAGGATGACAAATAAAAAAAAACGAGATTGATCATGTCCAAAACTTGTATGTAATAAATATTTGGATTGCACGACTATATGCTATTGAATGGACACATCTGAGTGTTGTGACGGTGAAAGTTCGAATATCTTAGTTGACCGACTTTGAATTGTAGATGATGTGTATTTTGGTCGTTTAATATGTATACAATTGAATGTCATTTTGGTGTTGATATAAATTTTATTTTGAACCAATTAAACATTTATTTTAAACCTAATTAATTGTACCAAACCTTACGGATATGATTTAGAGTTGAAAATATATGGGCTAAGATATTTCTATTGGGCCTGTTTTATAAATGAAGAAACTTGGGCCCAGTTGCTACAAGAAAAAAGAAAAGGGTAGAATGGACATTTAATTAAAAATGAGACAAGGAAAATGTGGATTAAATAATAATAACAATAAGAAAAAAAAAAAAGTCTACTGCTGCTCAAACGACTAAACCAGTTCATTGTTTTCTTCTGTGGGCAAAGGAGGCGAAAATGTCGAAAATGTCAATTAGGGCTTTGTTGATTCTAACTCTACTGGTGTTCTCTTCATCCTTTCTGCAAAGTAAGCATCTCAGATCCGGATTTGTTTGTTTATATCTTCAGGACAATGTTGTTATATGTATGTCTATAACTATAACTGTAGTCTTCATTTCGATTTACCCGATGAGGGATTAGATCAGATCGACGTTCTCCTTCCTTGCTTATCGTTTTACAAGGATTATGGTTTATTGATTTGGCTTTTATTCTTGTTTTTTGTTTGACTTACTTTGTTTTTGACTACTGTTAGATTTTCAGTTTGCGATTGTGTGCATTTGATTGGATGCAGGATGCGGAATCAATAATGATTTATGTTAATTAGCATTTTTGAATGCATGATTTCATACCATCGCCTGTGCATTTGGTTCTATCAAAAAAATTAAGAAGTTCGAGTTTGCATTTTAGTAATTTCTGTTAAATTGGATCTTCTGGATTGTGAATTATTTTGTAAGATACTGAATTGAAATTCTATTCCAATGTGCTCATCAATTTTTGTTATTTTTCCATAATAGTTGCAAGATGTGAAGATGCCGAAGTTGATACGTCTGAGGAAGGAGGAGATGTTGGGGTTGTTGGTGACGATGTCCAAGATTTTGGTGGGGGGAACTTCAGTCCAGCTCCAGGCGTGGAAACTGTTTGTGTCTTTCCCAAAAACCCTGGAAAATGTTAGTTTTTGTTGTCTGGATTTGCTATTTCTCTCCCCATTTTATACTTCGAATTGCGTCTCATATTAGCTGCTTTTTACTTTTTTTCAGTGGTAGCAGCTGGAGAAGAAAGTGAACTTCTTGTTGGAATAAAAAATGAGGGTAAACTTTGTTAAATGGCTGTGCCTAGTTTCCTTTTTCTTTTTATTAAACCTAGTTAATGATTATGAATGGTTTTGCTATGAATTGGTAAATATGTGAAGCTGATTTTAGAATTCGTCGTGTTTTGGATAATGATTTCAGGGGAATCGAGCATAAATGTAATTGCAATTCAGGCCAGTGTGCATCTTCCCTATGATCATCAGTACTTGATTCAAAATCTTTCTGCCCAGGTATTTCTTCTTACCTCTCTTTTACGTGGAGAGTTCATTCTCAATATAGAATGTATGCAAACCAGCAACTTGGAAATATAAATAAATCAGTGTATGCAGCTGTTATTCTCTGAACTATGTTGCAAAGCTTCTTTTAACTACTGATCTAGATACCTCGGTAGCAGCTGGTATTCTAGATTATGGCAAACATTTAGCTTCTCTCTTAGCATATTTTTTATACTCTGTTAAATCCACATGGGCGAGAATATTGATTCCACGAATTAGGAATCAGAAATTTCCAAATGAGTTGATTATTACATGTCCTATTTTTCTTGAATTATGGATCAGTTGGTGTCTTCACTGTCTTATTATGTATTTAAATTTTACTTTCAATTTTTATTTCTTCTATATTTCTGATAGCAATGCATATTTTTTTATTACTAGGCTTTTAACAATGCATCCGTCCCTCCATCAGCTCAAGCAACCTATCCTTATATCTTTGGTGTAAGCAAGTTCTTACAGGTAAGCTTGTAGAACTGTAGAAACATATACTTCAAATCTCCTCCTTTACGAGTGTCATGCATTTCATGACTTGTTATCTTTGTCTTCATCTTACAGTCTGGCGCGTATGATCTCATTGGGATTATTGTTTACGAGATTGATCAAACCCCTTACCAGAGTACCTTCTACAATGGAACGATTGAAGTTACTGAAGTAGGTGGAATGTTAAGTGTTGAGTCAGTTTTCTTATTTTGCCTTGGCATAGCCCTTCTTGGTCTTCTTTGGTTCTGGATGCGTGGCCAAGTTCAAAATTTCTCCAAGGTGATTATAAATTTACATTTGCACATGTACTTTTTATTCATAATGCTGCAGAATTCACACATTGTATTATGTTTCTCAGTGAATTTCACAGTTCTACAATATATCAATTGCTGAAACTCGATGGATAAACGCTGATTAGTTGCTTCTTGCATGTATAGTTGTTTTAAAATCCTTTTACACTTTTCATTGATCAGAAAACCAAGAGGGTTGCAAAGGTGGAAGTTGGGACTGCTACAACTGATGCCTCAAGGGACGAGTGGCTGGAGGTTCGTACTATACTCTTTCAAGTTCACAAATCTCTCTTATTTTTTGTTCACATGGAGACTACCTGTATGGGGCATTACTAATCCATATCCATATGTTCAGGGTACTGCGTATACTCAATCTCAGTCCAACAAATCAAAGAAGAAGAAGTAAACGAGGATGTTCAAACAGTCGACTGTAAGCAATGATACTTGTAACAAAACTTAGGGATTCAAATATACGAGGAAGATCAAAAGGAGGTCAATCGGTTTTTCACGAGAACAAAATATATTTATGAAGGACCTACCTCTGTTGTAGCATGAGGAAGTTACTTAACTTACTTTACATTATCCCTTGTTTAGAGACATTCCAAAAGTTAGCCCTTCTATTGCCAAACTAACTGAGAGTGAACTTTGAACTATTGTGCTACTGTTTGGGGTTTTTTTTTCCTTCACTTTTGTTAGAAGATCACGTTGTGTTTAATTCTGATAACAGGAAAAATTAGAGTCTTTAATGTTTATGTGTTATGTAAAATTACTAGTCCCTTCGACCCAAATCAGTTTTCACATTGATCTGCGATAAAGTAAGGAGGGTATTTAAAGTCCTTTTAACTTTAGAAAGTTTTGTGGGTGGAAGTTGTGAGGAACTTTTTTTTTTGAAAACTAATATGAAACAGACTAGTTGAATTGCACATTTGACCTACTCCACCCAATATCAATTTTGATTCAATTGAAAGTTGTCCAGTGAAACTCAATTATTGTGGTCATTTCAATTTTGTAAGTTATCATAAGTTTTTTAATATATAAATTATCAAGAATGTCTTACGTGAGACCGTCTCATATAACACGAAGTATAATTAAGTTGCTACAACACGACGTATAATTAAGTTGCTACATTAACCTTGTACAAGTACAACAACTACGCCTACACCAAAAAGTATGGCTGTTGTGGCTACAAGCCTACAGATATGAAGTTTTGGTCTATATGTATTCAACTAAACATAGGCATTATACACCAATAATTATGCTACTTTTTTCTGGTAACTTAAACATCATTTATTGATCTATTCATTTTTTACTGGGTTTGGTAGTGCAAGTAAATCACAAGTCAAAGCAAAATCTTGAATTATTGCAATTTAGCTCTTGAGAAAATTAATATCCAGGTAGAAGTAGAATTGACTGCTACAATCACACCTGTATTATTATTTTAATCTATTTTTAAGCAAAATATTTAAAATAAAAAATATTCTCTTATCTCCACCCCCTCTTCTTTTTTTTTTTTAAGAAAATTGGGTTTTTTTCGAGACTACATATATAGTTATATTGACATAAATATAATCTTTTTAGTTAGATTTTTTTATATATATAGTTAAATCATAGAAAGATATCAATATTGGCTTGTAAGGCATGTTTATTATTTATTCTATATACACAATTTACAATATTTTTTTAAAATAAAATAATAAAAAATAATCCTAAAATTTATGGAATTAAGTTGAGAAAGTTGCTACTTCTACGTACATGTGCGATTTATGAATCGCATTTAATTAAAGCAAACTCAAATAGTTGGGGTAGCGTTACCAGCTGGCTTTTCAAACTTTCGGTCCAAATTAAGAATATAATTATATATTCAAACACTAACATTATTTTGTGCCATTATTTACATAATAATAAATAGTGCTATAATTTAATATCAGTAAATGGTAAAACTTTAGCTTAATACTTGGAGAAAATATGCAACATTATAATTTACTAATGCCTAGCTAGTTGAATGGCTCACCTACCTCGTAAATGTGAACAATCACTAAATAGATTATGTGGCGCAAACAAACAAAATATCGTAAAAATTATTATTATAAATTTAATTAGTCACGTAAAGTCTATAATGTGCTTTTTTTAGGGGATATAATAGATACCATAATAATTATTTCATCTTTTTCTGCTTCCCAACTGTACGTGGAGTAACAAATTTGAGAAAAATAAATAAAAGATATATATGAATAGGATACATGAGATTTCATAAATTAAATATTTTAAAAGGGGTTTGTTTCTATGAGAGGTGGTGAGTTGGTTTACAGATAGAACTGAGAAAGCTCATTCAATGAAGATGATAATTGCCTTAATTCGATAACCTGTTCATGCATGTGACCTCTTTTTTTCTTGTATTCCACCTTATATTTTAATTTTTGTAATTTTAATCACATGTATATTAACATTAGTGATGATTTGAGAATAAACATGATTTAGTATCGTAAATTCTTGTATACATTAGTTGCACGCGCAATAGAGTGTATTCACGTACTGAATAATCACTACAGAAAAATTGACTTTTAATGATAGAAATCATGTCATTATAATTTTTCTATTTTCTATTCAAGCTAAAAGTTTTTAAATAGAGAAATTAACTTTTATTGATCCTGTCAATAGTTCTAAATTTCATGTCAATAAGACTTTTAACTAAATAAGTAATAATAAGATGATTTTGTTAATAAAAATTAGTTTTCTTGTAGTGAATATTAGTCGATGTTTTCACTAAACACAAAAAAAAATATTAGTTGCACTGCATGGTACAATTGGAATACACAAATGTTACTATTTAGTATCTCACTTGTATTAGTTGTAGTATATAATTATCAGATAACATAAGATATATGTGTGATTTCTATATTATTAGAAAAGTTGTTTTTTAATTTCTTCTCCATTTTATTTGGGTTTTTTGTGAAACCTAGCTACCTCATGCATGTGATGCCATTTAATAAGTCTGTCGGTGTGTGATTAATACTTGGCAAGAATCATTATATATAGCAAGGCATGTTTGGACAAGAATCACAAGCATTTCTGAATTCTGAGTATTTCTTTGGGCTTCTGCCATATTTAGTTTATTTTCTGTATTTTCCTGAGGGCTTAGATTTAGCAGTTTTCGATGAGGGGTGTGTCCGTTGGTCGAGGTTTCTTGTTGCTGTGTCTCGTGTTCGTGGCGAGTTTGTGCAATGCAGATCACGAGCAGACGTACGAGGTTGTAGGGTTTGGAGAATGTGGCGATTGCAAGGACAATAACTTCAAGACTAGCGAGGCCTTCTCAGGTAAGTACTTCTTAATGTACAAAGTTTAGGTATTTTATATAATGATCGATATGTATGTTTTTTCAACTTTGAACTTTGTACGTGCAGGACTACATGTAACCATTGACTGCAAATTCAAATCCGGAGAGACTAAAAGAATCGGAAATGGTGAATTGGATGAAAGCGGCAAGTTCAAAATTTCTCTCCCACGAGAAATCATACAAGATGAAAAAAGTTTGAAGGAAGAGTGTTACGCTCAACTTCATAGCGCCGCATTCACCCCTTGCCCAAACGATAACGGTCTAGAAGCCACCAAAATCGTATTCAAATCTCAAACCAATGGCAAATACACATTTAGCCCCCAAAAAACACTTCAATTCTCAAGTGCATTATGCTCTTCAAAATTCCTTTGGCCCTATTTCAAACATCCACTCCTACATAAAATCCATTCTTGGAAAAAAAATTGGCCCAAAATCTCTTTCCCACCCTTGAAAAAGTGGCCCCCACTATACAAGACCAAGCCACTCCCGCCACCATTCCCCGTATACAAGCCGCCAGTTGTCAAGCCGCTTCCTCCACCAACTCCAATCTACAAGCCGAAGCCAAAGCCGCCAACTGTCAAGCCACTTCCTCCCCATGTTCCCGTCTACAAGCCGAAGCCAAAGCCGCCAGTAGTCAAGCCTCATGTTCCCATCTACAAGCCAAAGCCGAAGGCTCCGATGGTCAAGCCACTTCCTCCACCAACTCCAATTTACAAGCCGAAGCCTCCAGTCTACAAACCGAAGCCACCAGTTTACAAGCCGAAACCAAAGAAGCCACTTCCACCACCAACTCCTATCTACGAGCCGAAACCAAAGCCGCCGGTGGTGATCCCAAAGCCATTGCCACCCCCATTTCCACTATATCCAATCCCACCATTCTTCAAGAAACCATGCCCTCCCTTTTCCAAGATTCCTCCAAAGTACTACAAACACCCCAAGTTTGGCTATTTCCCACCACTCCCACCTTTCTTTCCCCACCCGTGACCATTTTAATTATTTATCTTGTAATTTGCTGAATTGAGCACCAACTTATTTATCATCTATCAAAATAAGACTTTTATTTTTTCCTCATTGTCTGCAAATTGGGATGTACTTTATTTAAATTTATTTCATTTTAATGGAAATTTGAAATTCTTATTACGTTTTGTCGTCGGTTTCTAATTAATCTCCAATATAATAATTATTGCATTAGTATATATCACAATGTAAAAGAAATATAATATTACTCGATATAATTGAATTAGTTACAAATCATATATTTTGGAGATAAGAATCTTATTATATCAATTTCAAATATTCAAATCTCCTGTAATCTATGATGTAATCTCAATTATACATATCAAGATTTCTTATTCACCAATTCAACGGTGATACAATTATTGTTGTGACTACACTTATTGAAATATTTAATTAATTTCAAAAATAAAATAAAAAAGAAAAAGAAAAACGATATAGTATAATCAAGGAAAAATATACTTCATATGCAGTTGATCACTTGATCTTAACTTTTTTTTTTTTTTATTTGTTTGAACAATTAAGTCAGCAACTGAGTAGTTAGCATGTCTGATTTATAAGTATCAACTATTCTGAAGTGTGGGTATCACATCACGCAGGTTGTAATAAAAAACTCCAAAACCGTTTATATTTTGGATATTATGATATCACTTGGTAAAAAAAAATATATTACCCAATACATGAATAGAAATAAATTACATCAACAAACTGCATTTATCATACTCATATGACTTAAAGTGAAACATAAGATGAAATACTGATATACTAGATTTTTACTTTATTTAAGGAAACACTATATTTTACACATGAACTTAAACTTAAAAATATTCTCATTATACTAAAATTTCAAAAAATAGAAAAAATAGGAATATGTGTTTTAATTTTGTACATTTTGTAAATTTCACTTTTATTGCAATTAGCTTTTGTCCTCTGCTTATAATTTATTAATGAGCAAGTAAAACATAGGAAGCGACATCACATAAATTAATTTCATGAAAAAAAAAAAAAAATCTACTAGTAGGGTAAACGATTATTGCTGATTTTTTGGGCCACATATGGGCTCTATATGGGCCTCCAGATTTTTTATTGGGCTTATAAGCTTAGGCCCAACTCAAAAGAATCTAAAGTCGAAGAAGCCACGTGTTTATCGCTGTTACCTGTCCGTTGAATGATATTAACAGTTCTTCTACACCAATCCACACACGGAGAGAAGAGTAAGATCTAAATCCAAACCCTTGCACAAATTCGATTTCTTCGATTTCAGGAATAATTCCGATCCGAAATCATGTCGTCAACTTTCAGCGGCGATGAAACTGCTCCCTTCTTTGGATTTCTTGGAGCCGCTGCTGCACTCGTCTTCTCCTGTAAAGTCTTCGATCGCATCTTCTCTCTTTTTTCTTGTTTTAATTGCCTCTTTACTTGCTAAATTTGTGTTATTGTTAGCAATATTATTATGATTGTGTTGATTTGAATTTTTTGATCGTGTATTTAGTTGTGTCCTACTTGATTTCCCTCTGATTTTTGTCGTACTGCGCGTGATCTGGATGGTATTGGTTGGATTCATCTTCGCTCTTGTGTTTTTTTTTCTTTGGCTGAACTCGCTCACTGAATTTTCGTAATCTCTTCCAATTCTCGTACTATTATGTTGTATTGCTTCGACCATTCAATTGATCTACTTGTAGGCTATTTCTTCGGATCTGGATGTAATGTGTTTGTTTTTATAGGTATGGGTGCGGCCTATGGAACCGCAAAGAGTGGTGTAGGTGTGGCATCAATGGGAGTGATGAGGCCAGAGCTGGTGATGAAATCGATTGTGCCAGTGGTTATGGCTGGTGTATTGGGTATTTACGGTTTGATTATTGCTGTAATTATCAGCACGGGTATTAACCCTAAAGCTAAGTCCTATTATCTTTTTGATGGTTATGCCCATCTCTCTTCTGGTCTTTCCTGTGGCCTCGCTGGTCTTGCTGCTGGAATGGCTATTGGGATCGTCGGAGATGCTGGTGTCAGGTACTACTTTATTCTTGAGTATATAGTTGCTGTCATTCCAAAAAGGAAAGAAAATTGTGCAGATACAATCAAGTCACATGTTGATGAGTTATGTTTGAAATCAAAAAGTTTGCCTGCTTAAAACCATAAGCAAGAAATAGAGTAACAACTGATAACTGAGCTTTCGAAAGCGAAAAATCTGATTATGTAAATCCAGAGTCATAAGTGAAAAGATAGTTCAGGTACTACTTAACTGATCAATGCTACAAAGAAAAGCACATGCACTACTTAACATATTATGTTTAATGCTAAAACGAAACAGTCATACTTTATTTTTAATGCTAAAACAACAGTTTTACTTTATTTTTATTAACTGCACTTTAATTCTTTTAGTGGACTAAATCCTATTTAATTTGCCCTTATAGTTGAAGCAATATTATTACTTATATTGCTTTGAGATTTAGACAGTTAGACTTGAGTTTAGGGGTGAAAACGGATCGGATATTTCCCGACCGATCCGGAACCGTATCCGGTCGGATACGAATTCGGTATAAAATTTTAGTATCCGGGCGGATACGGATTCGGATACGGATAGTTGACTTCGGATTCGAATTCGGACTCGGAATACATAATATCCGACCGTATTCGAGTTTTCCCATATTTTATCGAATATTATCCGGATAATAAATCCGGATACCCGGATTTTTTAATATATTTTATTTTATATTTTATATATTAATTTTATTAAAGCTCTATTATAACTTATAACATTATTGAGCCTTATTAAAAACTAAAAAGCCTAAACCTTCACCCCGAGCGTCCGCCGCACCAATTTATGTTCCATGCTTTGTTTTTTTATTAAGGAATTATTTTGATGGTGTGCTTTATTCTTCATTAATCATTAGCATTAGTTAAAACTTAAAAGAAACGTATGTATGTTGCGTATGGTTTTAATGTTTTCATGAGTGGATGATTCTTTGGCTTAGGAGTAGTTTGTTGATTGCTTTATTCATGCTTGGGTATAATATTATATATGTCTTCTTAGGCGTTATGTTGTGCTGGAGTGGTGATGTTTACGAAGGATATATTTTGATGATTTCATGTTTGTTGATTTTTTATGTGTTTCAATCACATTTTGATGATTTCCATTTGAAATATATTATCCGACTATAGTTATTCGAATCCGGCCCGGATTCGTCCGATATCCGTTCCGTATCCGTATACCGAATATTCCGAATTCGTATCCGAATCCGGCTTTTCCGTATCCGACTCCGAATTCGAGAAAAAAAATATGGTTTAGGATACGGTATAAGCACTATCCGTCCGTATCCGATCCGTTTTCACCCCTACTTGAGTTTGATAGTTACGACCGTGGGAAGATTATCAATCATATTAGTGCCTTGTTTGTGAGTTACCTTCATCTTGTTTAAGTGTAATCCATAGTTCTCGGTGCTTACCAAATTATTGATGTATCAGATTGTGTCTTGCACTATTGAGGACTTTTTAACATTGAATCAATACTAATAACTATTTAAAGAGTAGCCTATGACTCTAGTATTGGTGCTATGCTCCACCAACTTTTCAGAATTAAATTATGGGCTTTTGCTGTATTGAAGGTTTTCGAGTTTATATTGTCATATTAAATTCATTAAGCAAGGTCCCACTTACTTGATAATAATAAACTGTTTGTTTTTCCTTTGTAAGAAGGGAACAAAACATCTTAGATATGTAAATATTGAGCAAGACCTATTGTGTAATAAATAAATGCTGTGTGTGTGTGCTCAGCAATACATCATCTTCTTTAGCTTTGTTTTTCCCAGGTAATCATGAGATCATTTTAACTTGTACAAATTTGATACATTAAGACTTGAATTTCAAACTTTTTCTTATACTCGGCTTGCAATTCATTTCAGGGCTAACGCACAGCAACCAAAGCTATTTGTTGGAATGATCCTTATTCTCATTTTTGCTGAAGCTTTGGCACTCTATGGTCTTATCGTTGGAATTATTTTGTCTTCACGTGCTGGTCAGTCCAGAGCTGATTAGAAAACGAGCCATAATTTAAATTTCTTTCACACTATGGTCTCCTGGAAATCGGAGCAGGGAGCAAATTTGAATGGTGACAGGTTTTCTTGACCATGTTGTATTACAATTAAATTTCACGGCTTAAGTTATTTTGTTTACTTTCACATTGGATTCCTCATATATGTATACGTATTCTCTTTCTGCAGAATAAGGGCTCTTAGAGAGCTGCTGCCTATTTCGGTTGCTTGATTTTTTTATCATTTGTGAACAATGTAGAAGCCTTGGGCATGAAAACAAATCGTGCTTTCCTACTATTATCATTTTTTTTGCTATTAAAAGCGGAAGTTGGTCATCTTTGTTTCGTCTTATTCTCGTAATCTAAGCATATTATGCAAATGAATGCACACACGTGACTAAATTCAGCGCGTATTTCTCTAGTGTTAGTAGGGGTGTGAAAGAATAGAATTGTTTCTCTTGTGAATGTTCATAGGGGTGTGAAAGAATAGAACCCGGTTGAAATTTATACCGTTTCAGTACTACAGTACTACTGTTGTTGAGCTCGAACTGTTCGAGTACTATATTTGTTAAGATCGTTCGAGCTCTTTAAGGTTTTATAATCTTGATTGAGCTGGGTTTATTTGCATTTGTTAAAGATTGATTTGTTCGTGAACACGTTTGAACCTTACGTTTACGAATAAATATACTATTTCATTCGTTAACAACAAATAAACATTTTGTTTGTAAATATCTAATTTGTTTGTTAATACATTAAACATACTAGCTAAAATAAATTTTAACATCATATAATAATTTCATGAAATCTTTTGATTATAGAATAATAATAGTAACAAAAAGTAATTTTGTTTACTACAGTAATATTTTTTTTTCTTTTTCAAATATTAGCAAGCCTGTTCATAAGCTTTTAACAAATGAACTGATGTTCAGTTTTTTATGTTTACTAAATTTTTTTTCCAAATATTTTAATTTTATCTTTATTAATTTCTCACAAATCTTTTCGTAATTAACCATTAAATATACTCCCTCCTATTCAAAATATATGTCCTAAACTCATGCACATTTGAAATAAATGCAATAAATTTACATTGAAAAGTGTAAAACTATTTATATTTTGCAAAGAAAACGAAAAGTAAAAACAATTTATAAAAAGAATAGGAGGGAGTATGAGCTTACATCTTCTATTTAAGACTAATTATTAACATAAAAATGTAACCTTAATTTATTGTTAAAATTAAAGAGAGACGTAATAAAAAATGGAGAGAGTATTTTAACTAAATTAACGCACATAAACGCTAGATATCCATGAAATCATAATTGCAATAAATGAAAAGATTTGGGGGTGAAAAAGATATTAAGCATAATTTAAGGGGCTATATAATAAGTCGACAACAATCGTATGAAAATGGGATAACGCCAGAACCCCACTCCCACACCAAGTGCAATGCGAATGCGATGTCGTCAAGGCAAACCACTGGCCTCAGAAATCGCTAAATCCACAATCCTCATCCTCGCCAAATTCCCCAATCTTTGATTTCAACGCTTAATTAAAGTTCAGATTATCATTCTTCTCCAATGGATCAACTGAATCCCGACTCTCTCTTTCAACCTATGCACAACTCCAGCAGTTTCCAGCCTGCGCCTGATGTGCGCGTGCCGCCCATTCTCTCCAACCCCGATTGCAGGTTACAACTCTTTGATTTTGCCTTCTACCTTATCTAATTAGTATTTTTCATTTGAATATTGTGCTGGTAATGTTCATGTTGAAGATATGGATAATTGTCGTAATTTTGGGGGATTTTGGGTAGGCGGTGAGTTACTGTTCATATTGAGTGCCAATTAACTGTATGTTTTTTATATATATTTGGAATGTTTCGTCTCGTAATTGATTTTTTTATTCACCTTCTCGTGTACTTGCTTGATCTAAGAATGGAAGCAGAAGGAAAGGACTCTGTAACTGCAAGGAAAGTTCAGAAAGCTGATCGGGAGAAATTGAGGAGGGATCGTCTGAATGATCAATTCATGGAGTTGGGGAATGCCCTTGGTAAGCCCTCCTTTGGTTTGTAGACCTAATTATTTGTGAGCGTGCAATCATGAAGAGCCCTGAAAAGACTGAATTTGTGTGTATACTGTATGCTGCTAGTTTTTTCTATTGAAATTTAGAAG
This sequence comes from Galeopsis tetrahit, assembly GCA_963675135.1. Taxonomy (NCBI): domain Eukaryota; kingdom Viridiplantae; phylum Streptophyta; class Magnoliopsida; order Lamiales; family Lamiaceae; genus Galeopsis; species Galeopsis tetrahit. The sequence goes on from OY776121.1 coordinate 94,804,033, forward strand.
TACAACATGGAAGAACTTACTAGAGATCTCACCTCGTCTTAGAGCTTGACTTCTATGTAGAAGAAAATGAAATCATAACAACCTTGACAACTTAGAATAAGTTTAGTTTCACGTTGCTACTGCGGTATTGCCTATAATTCTAAGTTGGATAAATGGAAGGGTGAGAGATAAAAAAATAATATCAATGATATAGATTTCCAATATGTAAAGTCTATGATTCCTTTGAAAAAACAGCTTGGCTTTAAGGGCATTTAAGTTCTTGAGCAATATTAGTTTAAATCATCACAAATAAGAGGCGATGCTGTATGTTCCAGCTATCAAGTATGTCTCGTCTATGATAGATCTTTTTTAGCTTGGGTGGTGGAAAATTTAGAAATTTCTAACTCGTCACCATTTTTTGCAGATCCAGATAGGCCTAAAAATGACAAAGCTTCTATTCTTACTGATACAATTCAAATGCTGAAGGACTTGACTGCTCAAGTTGAGAGACTAAAATCCGAGTATGGAGCACTCACTGAGGAATCTCGTGAGGTGATCTCTCTCTCTCTCTTTCTGTGAGACTATTTAAATTAGGACAAGATTTAACTGATTGTTTCTGTTTTCAAGCAGTTGACTCAGGAGAAGAATGATCTCAGAGAAGAAAAGTCATCTCTGAAATCTGAAATTGAGAACCTTAATGGCCAGTACCAACAAAGAGTAAGGGCCATGTATCCATGGGGTGGAATGGACCATTCTGTTGTCATGCATCCATCCTCATACCCCTTTCCAATGCCAGTCCCTGTACCAGCTGGACCGATCCCCATGCATCCATCCTTGCAACCGTACCCATTCTACGGGAACCAAAATCCTGCTGTTGTTCCCAACCCTTGTTCTACTTATGCTCCCTACATCACCCATAATGCCATGATTGACCAACATTCCACACATCATGTCTCTCAACAAGCTACCAGGCCTCATGCTTCATCCAAACAAGACACTAGAAATAAAACGTCTGATGGAGCGAGTAGAATAGAGAAAACCGATGATTCAAATGACATAATAACAGATCTAGAGCTTAAAACGCCTGGCTCTACATCTGAACAGGTGAATAAAAGCCATATGTGGTTTGTATATTGGCACTATGTTTCTCTTAGCATTTCAGAAATAATTGTTGGATGATTTTTGTGCAGGATTCCTCCTCGAAACAAAGAAAAGCAAAAAAAGTTGCCAGGAAGGAAACGAGCCTTACGGATGGAAGTTCTTCTACCGGATGTTCCTCATCTCATAGCGTGCAGGCTATCTCGTCTAACAGTGTCATTGGTGGCAAAAAAGTAGGTGACTAACAAGAGGACTGTATTTTGTAGCTATACTAATTTTCACCTGTTGCTTTAATCGTCATTTGGCCATATATGTCATGGTTGGTGCTGATATAATCGCAACAATTGTCTATCATCAGCACATTGCTCTACTCAGAATTAACCATTTCTTACACATAAACCAAACCTTTGATCTATGTTTGAATTTATGATGTTAAGCTATGGTACAAGATGGCATTTACAGACTACTTGCAAATTTTTTTTATTTTTTTTCTGTTCACCTTGTAACCTATTTCATCATCTTATTGTGACTGAGTCTTTGTATAGGATTAGTTGGAATTACTAACAATTACAACTATCTTTCTGTGATGTTTTATTTTTGCTTTTGATTATACTCATGTAATCTTTGTATATATTACACTCTTGATTATACTCGAGTAATCTTCGTATACATTACGCTCTTGATTATACTCTGTAATCTTCGTATATATACATATAAGTACATTAAAGTTGTCATTTTCATTACTGTGTGGCTGTGTATAGTACTGGAATAAGGTAATTGCAGGATCTACACTGGAAATTAAGAAATCCAATTGGTAATAATTGCTCATGTACTTGTGATTCAAATTCTGCATTTTTCAGCAGGACAATTTTTAATGCAGGATATAGACTTGCATTTGAAATATAGTCCCACTGGTGTTTTTAAAACGTGTTGGGTCTAACCATTGTATGTGATTGATATGGAGAATAATGATATTTTCATGATATTCATAAAAAATTAAAAAAATCGATAAACATCGACATGTAATAACATCGGGCTTAATATAGGTAAAATATCCATACAAATTGAGAAAATGTTGATAAAATTTTAAAAATGTTATATGAGGTAATATTATTTATTAATATTTTATGTAAAATATACCTATTAAAAGTTTGTTTATTAAATTTTCATAATTTTTTAAGTATACTGATATGATATTTTTCCCTCCTTTTATCACGTGGGTGGCTCACTGATTAAAGATGTGATTAGATATTGGAATCACTTGATGCGTACATAATAAATCAAGAAGAAAGCAGCAGATTGAGAAGAATCCACTAATGGCATATATGCTAAAGCTTTGTTCCTATTCATTTCTTATTTCTTGTTATTCATTTCGTGTATCTGCTCTACTCATTTATTATCACCCTTACTCACATTCGACTCGAACCGCCACTTATAACGTGCAACACGCGTACCATATATCTAGTCTGGAGAAACGCGTCTACAACTTCTTCTATATCACGTCCACCCCCATCACGACACGTGACAGTAGTGTACCTTATGTACGTGTGTGCGCCCTTCAATTTTTTGCTTCCTTTTGTCATGTGGGTGGCTCACTGATTAAAGAGATGTGATTAGATACTGGAACCCACTTGTTGAGTACACTGTACACTACACAAATAATAAATCAAGAAAGCAAGGCATATATGCTATAGCCATGTTCCTACCTTTCCTCTGCTATATCATGTGTATGCAATTCAAACCAAATTTTCTTGAATCAGAGCAAAAGAATGGATTGGCTACAGACGAGGAAACGAGGCCCGGAATGGAAACAAGGTTGGACAGAACAAACCTTGTCGTCCATGTCCGCACCTCCTCTTCCTCTAGTTGCCATTCTCACCATTGTCATCTTCTTGTTATCTCTATCCCAATACAATGCTTACAAGGAGCATATGCAATATGCTATGATCAATTTCAAGATTTTTCTTTTCTTGCTACCTGTTTTGCTCATCTTTCTCTTGCGTTCAAGCTTGGTCTCCGGTGGGGCGTGGCTCAACAAGGGGGGACAAGTGAGACGGGAGTTGGCTCGTGGGATGAACGGATTCCCATGGGGTGTGGCGGTGCTGGTGGTAGCGCTGCTTGTGCTGGTGTCTTACCACTCATCCTTTAAGTCTAAGAGTTCTGATTAGTCTTTGAGTAACAATCTCTGAAATTCCTGTGTGTTCAATAAGTTTTAGCTGTGTTTATTGTTCAATTTAACTCGTACACATAGTTTTGAAAATCTGTATTATCACTCTTGCTCAACTCTGTATAGAATGAAGGTTATCAATTTCTGTCTTTTCCTTTTTCAGTTTCACATTACCTTCACAAAACATAATTATCTCACTGTCACATATCTTTTCATAATCCTAACCTACCATATCCTAAAACCATATACAAAATCCAAATACAAAACATAAATGACTCCTAAATCTAATACAATGTCCAAGACAAATTCCACTTCAAAACAGGAAATTGAAATCCAAACACTACTCCAAGACTTGGGAACCATAAAAACAGTAAGTATTCGAGATTAATTCTCGTATAAGACCGGTGTAGTCGAGACATACACAACTGTGTTCGATGCAAGGAGTAACCAAGAAACAAGAACCCATAGAAGTTAAAGCTGAATTTTACTAATCAGAATCAACCTCATCCCTCAAAAGAGAACAAGAGGTTTATATACCATATCCAAAACAGAACACTAAACTGCTAACTGCAACTATATGGGCCAAGGCCCACTAACAGAAAGCCCAAATACCCAGCCCTAACTAGCTGGCCTTTTCCTTCTCATATAACAAACTGGAAATTTAAATACTTTATATTATGCCATCCCTGAAAATTGAAAAATGGCCAACAACCCAACTCTAATACAGAAAACTATGGCCATACGAAGTGAAATAAATGGCTAAATGAAAAGATCTTTGATTCTCCCAAGAAAGCTTTAACAGATGGATACCCAACAATGGGGAAAAAATCATACCATATGTTGATACTAATAGCTCATCTTAAAAGCAATATGCAGAAGAGTTAAATACAAGTAGAAGCAAAGTTCTGAGATTAACAATATAGGTACACCCTTACTTGTGAGTTGAACAATGACTGGCTTTCACCATCACCATTCATACAACACCTGCAAAAGAAATAGGAAAACCTTGCAGGCACCAATTCAGGTTAGGAGACGAGGTATATATATTGTGGGCCAACGGACAAAAAGCAAGCAGATGTACTAATGGATGAAATGAAATTAAGGATTGCCAAAAGAGCTACAAAATAAGCTTTACAGATTACACCAAAGCTAATGGTATAAATCAAGAGGAAGTTGTATATAGTCAAGCTCTATCATGGATTAATGTCCACACAACCCACAAAATACTTTCTTGATATTCATTCACAGAATAAAAGATAGCAGATGTTTGAAATTAAGGATTGCCAAAAGAGCTACAAAATAAGCTTTACAGTTTACACCAAAGCTAATGGTATAAATCGAGAGGAAGTTGTATATAGTCAAGCTCTATCATGGATTAATTTCCAGCACAACCCACAAAATACTTTCTTGATATTCTTTCACAGAAAGCCATCAGGGCCACCATACCGGCTCTGGAAACGTGTAACCAGTACTTAGGAGGTATTCAAACCAGTCCGCACCATCATCTCTTTTGCCATCATCAAAGACAGCCCTCAGTGTATCCAAATGGTCCATCAAGCCGCCCTCCTTCTCATTCTCCTTCTCTTTTCCTTCATTGTTCCGGTCCTCATCATCATTAACATCTTTTTTGCCATCATCAAAGACAGCCCTCAGTGTATCAAAATGGTCCATCATGCCCTTCTCCTTCTCTTTTCCTTTCTCTTTCTCTATTCCTTTTCCTTTTCCTTCATTGATCCAGTCCTCACCATCATTAACATCTTTTTTGCCATCATCAAAGACAGCCCTCAGTGTATCAAAATGGTCCATCATGCCCTTCTCCTTCTCTTTTCCTTTCTCTTTCTCTTTTCCTTTTCCTTTTTTGCCATCATCAAAGACAGCCCTCAGTGTATCAAAATGGTCCATCATGCTCTTCTCCTTCTCTTTTCCTTCATCGTTCCCTTTCCCTGTGAATGACGAAGGCAATCGACGGCGTCTATCAGTACACCTGAACCCATCAGCCTCTTCAACCCTCTTCTCATTAGTTTTGATATGATCCTCAGTGTCAGTGTCCAAATCCACAATAACCTCAGTGTCTACATCCAAATCCACAATAACCTCAGTTTCTTCATCTAAAATAACAACCTCAACAATCTTCTCCGTTTCACCCACGGGAACCGTTCCCTCAACAACATTTTCTTCCTCAATTCTGAATTTCTTTGCTTCTGCCTCAATACCCATTCCAGCTTCAAATGCCTTCCGAACCTTATTTCTAACATCCACGGCGCCATCTCCTTCATTTTGGTCCTCCTCCGAGGAGAGGTGGGAAGAAGTGTTGTGTTCTGGAGGTGTGTGGAACACTTCTTCGTCTTCTGCTCGCTGCTGAACTGGATACTGAGTTTCCGAAAGCGAAAACATGAAGATCTCGTTAAGTTCCGCCGCCGTCGGGTAGGGCGATGAAGATTCCACCGGCGTCGGCTCCGGCAATGAAGATTGAACCCCTGCACCCAAATCCGAATCCACAAAATGGCGGAAATGTCGGGCCGAAACGGGGGTGGGGAATTTCGCATCATGCGGAGCCGCTAGTGCAGTTCGGGCCGCAACACGGGTGGGGATTTTCGCCACTTGCGAAGGCTTTTGTGCAGTTCGGGCCGTAGCACGTGTGGGGAATTTCGCCTCTTGCGAAGGCTTTTGTGCAGTTCGGGCCGCAACACGTGCGGGGAATTTCGCCTCTTGCGAAGTCTTTTGTGCAGTTCGGGCCGTAACAGGAGTGGGGAATTTCGCCCCTTGCGGAGCCGTTTGTGCAGTTCGGGCCGTAACATGGGTAGGGGATTTCACCCATAGCGAAACCGATGGTTTGCACACTTTAGCTATCCAAGAAAATGGATCTTCTTCTTCCATTAGTTTAGTTGCAGATGAAATTAGGGTTTCGCTCGTCAAATTTGGGAATTCTTTCTACTTCCCGCCCCTTTGCATTCCCTTTTCTACTCAGCTTTTCACCTTTTAAATAAACAAAAATTTTACCTTTATATATTCTTTTGTACATTAATTCATTAAGTAATTTATCTTTGTTTCAAATTAAAAATATTGCATTTTCAATATCGATTGCTAGAAATAAAGAGGTAGTAATATACTAAAATAAATTATTTTAAAATTTTCTTAATTTTCGAAAAAGAAAGTTTGTTTTATTAGAAACCGTACCAAAAATCCTAGTAATTCATTGGTTTGATTACTGTGTTTAACTATTAGAAATTTTGAAAATGAAATCGACCGTTGGGTGGTTCGTACATTTGGCATATTTATTTTTGTTAAAAATTTAAAATTGAGGGTTGTGATTAATTTTTAAAAAAATGTCAGAATAGTCAATTGAAAATAAAACAAAAATACTAGTCACCTCTTCGTACATTTGGCATATTTATCTTTGTTTCAATTTCGAGTTTAGTCACCTCTGAATTGCCGATTTGAAATGCTGATCAAGTCGACAAAATGTGTAATTTTTTATAAACTATTGTAAAAAATTGTAAACTTTTATGATTTTTTTTTCTCAAAAAATCAGTGATAAAATATATCCTATTTTTCGAAAACATATGTCAATTATTCCTTCTTTTTTTTTCCTGAATTTTTATATGAAATTTCGACAATTTGTGATTAGAATTTAGATGTTAAAGAGAGTAGGTCTACTAATGACATTTTACTAAAAAAGACATTATGAATATTTTACAATATTATTAAAATAATAAATTAAGGGTATATAAATATAATACAGGCCCTTTAAAGAACCTGAATACCACGATTTGAGTCCACTCAACCTGGGCCACGGCTAGGGGTGTAAGTGAGTCGAGCCTACTCGCGAGCTACTCGTGCTCGATTTGGAAAAAGATCGAAATCGACTCGAAGTTAATCGAGTCGAGTCGAGTTTCGAGCTACTCGAGTAGCTACCGAGTTCGAACTCATAAATACTCAGCTCGAAAGGCTCGCGAACCTAATCGAACTTGAACAATATTTACTATTTTGCCATTAATATATAAATTATATTTATATACAAGTAATCGAGTCGAGTCGAGCTCGAGTTTATTTTAGAAAAAAAATATGTTTTAAAATTAATTTTAAAAATTATATAGGTAATCGAGCCGAGTTCGAGTTTATCGAGTTTCTTATCGAGTCAAGCTCGATCTTTAAAATTTTAGGCTCGACCGAGTCGAATCGAGTATAACAATCGAGTCGAATTTCGAGCTCAGCACTACTCGGCTCGACTCGGCTCGTTTACACCCCTAGCCACGGCCGAATTAAAATTTAAAATATTTTACAGAGATACTTCATTAAAATTGAGGCTGTTACAAGAATAGGGAGTTAAATGTGTAGATTAAATTTTATTCAATTTATAAAAAAAAGGTTGATCTACACTATTATTTCTCAAAATCAGTTTATAAGTGATTAATTCAAATATTTGAAATAGTTTGTAAGCACCTAAAATCATTTTTCTCAACATTTGCATCAATAAATTCATAATCCAAACATCAAAAGCATTTAAACTACCATTCCCACCAAAATACAAAAGCATATAATTACAATTCCCTCTTAAAAGTCAAATCTGAAAAGTATTCAGAAATCAAATTAACCTACACATCCTTTTTGATGCGATTAAAATTAGGTTCCCACCAAAAGTTAATCTTCAAAATTTCCCACTAAAAACCACTTTTTAAGCAACAACTCAGTCAAATTATTCATTACTCTACTCACTGCAACACAAACAGTTTCGACTCAAGTCAAGCATTAATTGCAAACTTGAAATATCATACATGCTATCAAAAGTTATACCACTTTAATTATAAATATACAAAAATCGATTGTAAAGGTACCCCATCCAATCTCTTTTCCATTTATCCATTCTTTTATCGTTGTAAGTCTTGAGCGAACGTTGATAGACAAACTGCAAACAATGATCAATCAATATAGTTAGATATATAGTATATGAATTTTTATGGAATCAATAATAATTTAAATAAATCGATAAATTGACTTACATTGTTAGGATTAATCGTCGTTTGAGAAGCAAGGATTATATCTTCAATATAGCAACACACAAAATGTCCACAATGGGCACCATCTCGTTGTCTCGGAACCTGTTATGATTAGCAGTTATAAACACGTATTACAATTATGATTATTTTCTATTAATTTGATAACTTACTAAATAAAATTACCTTAATATTTGTCCAGCTCACTTTATTGAAATTAGATTTTGAGCCTTGATTTGGAAGACGACTACGATACATCGTCATCACACTATTATTATTATAATTAAAAATAAAAATAAAAATAGATTAAATATGCATAATTTTAAAAGTAAAACAAATCATTATATTAAAATATTAAAAATGAACTTGCGCTTCCATGTATGACATGAGATCAGGGTGATTTGCAACCACCCCATTCACAGCTGGGTCCATAAAAAATACTCTTAATGTATTCATATTTATGGCGACCAACACCCAATGGTCCCTATATTATATTAAAAATATTAAAATTAACTGCAAATGTGCAAATATCATATTATGAATACAAATTTTAACGAAATGTTTATTGTACTCACCCCACATTTGTTGGCCAAAAAATGAGATGTTCTCTCCCAGTACGACTCCACATATGTTTGACTATCCCCTCCATGCCTTGTGCCCTATCACCCATTGAGCAAGACACTTGGGGGGAGACAAAGGAATACATTAAACATGCTCGGACATCTCTAGAGAGATATACCTCACCCAAATATCTTTAACCAACATAAATACGCTAATTAATATTTAAAAAGAAAATTAAACTATACAGAAAGTAAATACTTATACTCCGTAATTAATAAACACATACCTGAGGTAAAAGGTTATGGTGGTCGCACTCAACCACTCGTCGTTCAAGACTTCAAGCACATGGTCCTGAGCGACGACGTATTCTTCAAAAGAAATCCGATGAAAGTGAGGACCCAACGAAATTGTGAGGGTATCGAAAGCATTAGACTCCACTATTGTGCTCACCATAGTCTGCAGGGCGCAGTCGTGATCTAAGTCTCCAGGGATGGGATAACCAAGTTTGCGCGCACCAATAGTGGAGTCCCTCGTTCTCTCCCTCTCACTGTCTACGACACCTCTTGATTTCCCTTTAGCCTTTTGTAGCGATTTATGTTTAAACTTTTGTGGTGTCGGCAGATTCTACAATCAATTTGCAACATTATATAGAACGACAAATAAGATAATAAACTTTAATAACATATATTTTACCTTCAGGGTGCTAGAGACCAAGTTGCTTGGCCATTCGATGAAGTGCCCGACCGATGTTCCGACTGTGACAGCATCATTTATTCGTTTCGGCACGAGTGAATCTTCTTCTCCGAGTACAGGTACATCTAGTGTGAAACTCACGAAACCAGGAGTGAGTGGACGACCATGAATCATTCCATGGGAGCTGTTGTGTAACGATCCTGTGGCCACCCACCGAATAGGATCCTCCAAATAAAGGTAGCAAAAGGTCGATGGTTGTTCAACGTTTTGAAGTACCTCAATAAAGTCGTCTCTAGCATCAATCGAAAATCTAGCATCAGCAACACTATTTTCACAGCTTGCTTCACTCGACGACATTCCGTGACTCGATCTTCTCTCGGACCTCATACTTTCGATATCTCTAGTCAACTTGGCAACCTGTTTCGAAAGTATACCCACCATATTCATGGCTTGAAGAGCAGGTGTCATCGTTAATGAGGACTTCGTCACGCCATATCCAAAACACCGTAAGCGGTCGGGATGCTCCTGGCGACCTACAGCCTGTCCAAGCAGATCATCAGTACCGACAATGCGAATGTCGTCGGGCGTCGTGGTCGTGGTCTGAGATATACGATCCTGAATCACAAAAAATTATTATTTAATTATTTGTTTAGAAATAATAGTTTGTAATTGAAAGATAGATTACCGCTTCTTTGATGATACGTTGTGCACTGGAATCGGGAATACTCCCGTCTCGAGTCTTTCTGGTACTCTAAAATAACTCAAAACGGGTAACAAAAGGCTCACTTTCTCCAACTTTTCTTCTTTCTTCTTTCTACGATAATGATGAAAGTGTCATTTATTAGATATATTAAAAGTGGATATATATAAAAAAAATAAAAGTTAGGATTTTGATCTCACCATATCTTCTCGTATGCGTGCATAACCTTTGTTCGATCCACGATATCGAGCCTCCATCGCCTTGGCTTGTTGGCGATTTTTCTTACTTCGGTTCTACAGTGTAATAGAAATACGATAAACACTGAAAAGCATAGGGCATTAGGAATTGATGAAAATGACATTGATCAATTTTACCTGGAAATCATCATCCATAGCTCTACGCACAAACTCCTCCCAGTACGGGGCCACCGTAGGGCTATTCTGATACGTCGTAGGCGGACTAGCCGAGTAAAATCCAGTGTTCGAATCTCGTGTGTTACTTCTCAACCAAGCCCGAAAATTCTTGGCCATTACTCCAGCTTGCGACAGTATTTGCTTTTTCTTGGAATGGTCAAGGCCGATGAATGTAGTCTATACACATATAACATAACAATTTAGTAAATTTAGTAATCATACAACAACTTTTAATAAGCATATAATTAACATACCGAAAGTTCGTCCCATAATCTTTCCTTCAAAGGAGTCAGTTTGTCGCTACGCCAGTCCTTGGTTGGCAGCACGATAGGGATTACGCTCCTGACTGCAGCTCCAAGGTAGAAGGACAACTGCAATAACATAGTATTTAATTAGGTTCAACGATCAATTAATAAAATTACAATTTCAACTGTTCAATTGTAATAAAATTACCTGAAGTATTTTCCCTTTGCTACGAGCTCTTTTAATAGAAGACATCGTGACTATACCCCTCGCGCGCTTCTCCCCAGTGCGACTAGTGGTGGGAGCATCAGTGTCATCCTGTCTCAAGTCATCAGTATGTTGTCGATCATATGCGTCATGATCTCCATCAGAATATCCATCTGAATCTCCATCATCTCCGGGATGTTGCAAATAAGACATGATCCTGTAAAGTAGAAGAAACAACATTTAATAAAGCAGAATAAAGAACAATCAATAAAATCGTACATTTCTTTTTAGCACTTGTTTTTCTTTTTCTTTTATTGGTTGACTTTTCTCGTTCATGACCATAAATGTTAACAAGATCCGGATTGTCATATTCATCCTCATCTCTAATTCTTCTCTGATACGGGCGTGGATTTGCAGGATCATCGAAAGAGGGTATAAAATGAGTAAAGTTCCGAAAAGGATAATCGATTATGTCAACATCTTCATCGACGTGGTCGCTAATCTAGTAACTATTGTTAAATTTGTTTGACAGAACCACAATGAACCATTTCTTATTAACTGGGTCGGGGACATAGAAAATTTGTTGACCTTGACTGGTCCATCTCTATATCCCACATTCTTCAAATCAACGCGTACGAACCCAGAACTTTCAACTTGGACCCCGTTAGGGATCCTCACCCAATATACATATACCAATACATACAACATGATATATATACACCAATATACATATATACATACACTAATATACATACAACATGATATATAACCAATACATACACGTACCAAGCTCTTGGACACGTTCAATTTGGGAAGAGGAGTGTGATGGCGGTAGAGGGAAGAGGAGAACGACGGCGCGCGGGTTCGATTTGGGAGACACGTTCGATTAATGGGGGGAGAGGGAGGCGACGATGTGCGGGCGATATATTTGGGGGAGATTGGAAGAGACGAATTTGGGGGGAGATGCGCTTCTGGAATCGCGCATTTAGGTTTGACTGAAAACCGAGCTCTTGGACAGCGGTTATTAACCGCATTCCAAGTGTTTACTTGGACAGCGATTCTAAACCGTTGTCTAGGTGAGTATGCATAGCGATTTTTAATCGCTCTCCAAGTGTAATTTTTGAACAGCGGTTGTAAACCGCTGTCTACTTTTTTTTTTTTTAATAAAACCGCTCTCCAAGCTATATATTGAAGAGCTGTTTGAAAAAAAGGTTGTCCAAGTGCAGTTGTGCAAGCTTAAATGTGTAGTAGTGAAAGCAAAGGGACAAATGGAACAAAGTAGGCCAACACTAATGTTATCAAGTAGACTTGGTGTGCCACAGAAAAAAAAAAAAAAAAAAAAAGATCAGTTTTGATGAAGAAAAAATGAGGAACATATCACAGATTCAAACAAGCTTAAAAGGATTCAATACAGTTTGAGTCAACTGAAGTTTGACAGTAAAAGCAATAAAATTAAATTTAACGACATGCACAATGTTATTCATATTTTTATCACAAAAGCAAGTCGTACATTTTACAAACTTCCATCTAAACCTGATCCATACTTAAAGTTAATATTGTATTTGAAATGTAATAAAATTTAGTTCGACCTATGATTCATCACTATCCTTAAACAAATCATATTCGGACACTTAATGTTTTAATTATGTTGGGATCATATACTATTTTTTTAATTAAGGAAGATGTTTGCTACAGCATAACATGGGGATCATGGACAAACCTTACATTATTTGTTTTTTCTCAGCGTTCTCATGTTAATTTTTATCTCTAAATTATGTAACTCGTCCCTTTCTTCTATAATATATGTAAGAGTAAAAAGAAAAACTTATAGGCATAGTATGAGCAGTGCCCCTGTTCAAAAAATAAGTTATAGGAGTATTTATCTTCTACTGGAAAACTTTATATTTTTAAAGTCAATTAAATGACTATATATTCATTTTTTTCCCTGAATATGGTAGGCTATATTTCTTTTTTTATACTCCCTCCGTCCATTAAATGTAGTACTATTTGCATCATATTTTTTGTCAACTATAGTCTCATACACTTTATGGAAACAATCATCCTTCAACCATCACTTAATTACTCAATTTGACATCAATTTTATTCACTCAATCACTTTATTCACAATGGATCCCACAATACCTTATAATACATTTACTTTATCTACATTTTCCTTAAAACTTGTGTCCCACCCCCATGGACTACATTTGGTTGGTGGATGGAGTATATAACACCAAAAATGCCAAAGACAAGTTAGTCCTCTGTACTCTTTTGCAGCTATATTTTCAGAGATGTGTAGATGTGTTTCTCTTTTACACAAGAGGATAACATTTTCAAAGTTTGAGGCATCATAATGTTCATATTTGGTTCTGAGGAGTTTTTTTTTAGGCCAAAAAATTTAGAATCTTTGGACAAATAAGAAATTACTCCACTAAGCTAGATAGTTTTAGTAAGCTAGATTAGTTCAAAATATATGTTTAATTATGTCTAAAATAAATAAATAAATATCTAATGCGCAAGAACACACTATACCAAATGACCAATAGAAACGCAATTTGCAAGGACAGTTAAAATATCAGATTTTACTGGAATCTTAAGGTTCATTAAACTGAAAATAAAATGGCATGGTTCATATTTTTGGTAAGAAAGAAGAGTGAAAGGGGAGGGGGGCTCACATGGGATGGGAGATCTCGGTAAGTTTCGCCGGCGTGGGGTCGGGCGATGAAGATTCCTCCGAAAGCATGACGATCGCGGGAGGTTCCACCGGCGTCGGGTCCGGCAATGAAGATTGAACCCCTGCGCCCAAATCCGAATCCACAAAATGGCCCAACTGTCGGGCCGTAACAAGGCTGGGGTATTTCGCCCCTTGCGAAACCGCTTTTTGGCATATCTTAGTTATCCAAGCAAATTGATCTTCTTCCATTAGTTTAGTTGCAGATGAAATTAGGGTTTCGCTCGTCAAATTTGGAGTTCCCTCCACCTCCGCATTCCCTTTTCTACTCCGCCTTTGGCCTATATTTTTCAATTTTACCCTTTCTTTTTTTTTTCTTTTTTTTTTTTTTTGGAAATATGGAGTCCATTAATTATTTTGGTTGGTCTGCTATGGACTCGAGTGCATGTTTTGCACTCTAGTCCATGTTGCGCTTTTCAGTTTATTGACTTACACTTTGGTAAATGGTGTTGCACTTTTTCAATTATTAATGTGTATAATAATATTTTTAGTTCATGTTGCGCTTTTCAGTTTATTGACTTACACTATGGTGTTGCACTTTTCAATTATTAATTTGTATAATAATATTTTTAGTCCATGTTGCGCTTTTCAGTTTATTGACTTACACTTTGGTAAATGGTGTTGCACTTTTCAATTATTAATCTGTATAATAATATTTTTAGTCCATGTTGCGCTTTTCAGTTTATTGACTTACACTTTGGTAAATGGTGTTGCACTTTTCAATTATTAATCTGTATAATAATATTTTTAGTAATAATTGAAAAGTGCAACACCATTTACCAAAAAATGTAAGTCAGCAAATTAAAAAATGCACATAAACTAGGGTGCACAACATGCACTCGAGTGCATACTAGACTTTACCTAATTAATTAAGTAATTTATCTTTATTTCACACCTAATTTATATCTTGAGATTTAAAATTATCTTTTTCTTTATCTTCAAATAGGGATGGTAAAATGATCGATCTCGAAGCTGCTCCACTTTGTCCTGAGCTATTAGACTCTCTCTGCTCTGTTTCATTCTAAAAACGGGACAGATTTGTCGTTCCGTGCGCAGAACAGACATGGGTTTACATATTTATTGTTCTACCCATATATATATATATATATATATATATATGTGTGTGTGTGTGTGTAATAAAGGAAAAGTGAAGCTCGTAGTGAAAAACGTGAAATTTTAATTTTAATTTAATAGTTGTCGTTAATTTTGAACATAAAATTATTGTGAATTTAATTATTTAGTTGTTCATTTTGGATATGATATTGTGGAGGTTTAATGTTAAGTTTAAAGGTGAATTTTAATGTATAGTTTATTTCATTTTAAATATTTTTATTCACATATATATATATATATATATATATATATATATATATATATATATATATATGTGTGTGTAAAATGAGACCTGGGGCAAGGCGGGACAGGACAGGTACCTGCACGAGGCAGGGCAGGACGGATGTGCATATGCGCCGGACATGTTTGGATATTGAGATATCCGTGAGATACCCGCTCTACTCTGCCCTATTATCATCTCTATCTTCAAATATCTTTTATATTTTATTCTAGAATTTGAAGAGTTCTAAGGAATAAGTCACAAATGACTACATCAACTCTCTACTATTAAATTATTATAGGTCAAATCAAAATCTATAACAATTCAATGTTTTGAAATTTATTGGTTTACAGTTTCTAATTAAAAATATTGTATTTTTAATATCAATGGCTAGAAATAAAGAGGTAGCAATGTCTTATAGAGATGCTGAAAATGAAAAATATGCATTATGTTTTAGAGTGAGAGGCTCTCCCTTCTCTCTACTCTCTCCACCATCCAAAATATTAGCTTCATTTTGAAGTTACACCTCCACCACCACATCTCCACCATACCTCCCACCACCACTTCACCACACCGCCCACCACCACTTCACCACCATCACAATCTATAATTTTAGTTTTCCTTTAGGTGGTGTTTGGTTTGAGATTGATTTGGATTGGATTTGGATTGTGGTGGGTTGTATTGAGATTTGGGTAATCCATGAATATTAATTGTGTATAAGTTGTGATTGGTTAATGATTGAGAAGTGGGGGTAGATTTAACTTTATGTCACATCAAGAGTGATATTATAATATTTTATTATTGTTAACAGTGAAAGAAAAGTAAGAGAGAGAAGAAAGTAAGAGAGAGAATGAGTGTGTGAAAAAAAAAATAGGAGAGAAAAGAAAGTAGGAAAGAGAATGAGTGATTAGATTGTATAAAAATAGGTGTATAGGTGTATTATAGGGGTGGATTGGTATTTGAATTTGTATTTGGATTGAGAGAGATTGGATTGGGATTGGGCCAATCCCAAAACAAACACCGCCTTAAAGCTACCTTCACCACTACACCTCGACCACCACCAACCGCCGCTGCTCGCCGTCACCGCCCCACCTTTCGACTCGCTACCGTGTTTTTGTAGTTGGGATCAACGGGTCAACCTCCCCGACTGAGCTACGGTGGCCGTTCGGGTGAGAGATCCGCTGATCCCGTTTATGTTTTTATTTTTTTGTTATTTCTAGTATTTTAGTTCATAGTTTGTTTTATTTTTCCTTTCCTGTTGTTTCCCTTTTATAGTTTAATCTCTTTAACTTTTCTACTGTATGTCCGTCACTCCTCCCTTTATTGGTTTGTTTATGCTTTGAAGGGCTCAATTGGAGTGTTTGCCTTTGTGTTTGGATGTTCTTGTGGTTTGGTGAATTTTTTTTTTTTTTTTTTTTTTGTGTTTTTTGCCTTTTTTACTTTCTCTAAATTTCTTAAAACGAGAGTATCTTAGTGTGGGGTATTTGTCTTTTGAGAGTGAATATTTTGGCTTTCTTGTGGGCAAAGAATTCTCTCGTCTTTCCACTTCCTCACGATTGGATGGGACTGCGTTTCTGAATTGATCTACCTCGAAATGAAGATCAAGTGCTTAGTTATGCTTTGTTTTGATCTTGTACCCAATTTTTTAAAAAAAAAAAAAGTCTTATAGAGATAACATATTCTAAAATAAATTATTTAATTTTTTCTACTAGCTTTCAAAAAAAATGTTTTTTATTAGAAACCGTACCAAAAATCCTAGGAATTCATTGGTTTGATTCTTGTGTTCAACTTTTCTTATGTTAGAAATTTTGAAAATGAAATTAATAGTTAATATTTTAATATTAGGAGAGTGTATCAACTAATGACATTTTACATTATGAATATTTTACAATATTATTAAAATAATAAATTTAAAAAATAGTATATCTAACATATTTGGAGGGTATATAATACCGGCCCTTTAAAGAACCTGAATACCCCGATTTGGGCCCACCCAATCTGGGCCAAGGCCCAATTAAAATTTAAAATATTTTACAGAGACGCTTCATTAAAATTGAGGCTGTCACAAGAAAATGGAATTAAATTTGTAGATTAAATTTTATTCAATTTATTTTTTTAAAAAATTGATCTACACTATTGTTTCTCAAAATCAGTTTATACGTGATTAATTCAAACATTTGAAATAGTTTGTAATTCCTCACCATTTGCATCAATAAATTCATAATCAAGAATTAACCCATTTTGTTATCTTAATTAGGGGTGTGCAAAGTATGGTTCAGACCAACCGAACCAAATTAAACCGTTAAATATGGTTTAATTTTTAGTTTACTGTTCGATAAATGGTTCGGTTTACAGTTTCGAGAATTAGTATGATTTGATTTACGATTTTCACTAATGAAAAAATCGAAAAAATCAAACCAAATCGAACTAATATTATATAAAAAAATAATATTAGGAGTATATAATATTATATAAAATTATAAATAAATATTATAGAGTATTATATAAATCATAAAGCGGTCAAACCAAATTTCAAGTCCAAAACCCAAACCAAAAACCATACTTTTCTACCTATTTTTCTTCAATATTTTGTGTCTCTGTTTGTGTGCTTAGTGTTCTCATTTAGTCACTCTCCTCCCACTAATCAGTTTTTCTTATGCGATTTCTCTTAAAATTGTGTTTTACATGTTTATTAATTATTGTATAGGAAAAAAATTAGTAAAATTTTGGTTCGGTCAAAACCAATCGAACCGTCCGAAATATTATGGTTTTAAATTGAACGGTTTTTATAAATACGGTTTGATTTACAATTTAATTAAAAAAAAATAACGATTTATACTTTGATTTATGATTTATGGACGAAATCACCCGTGCACACCCCTAATCTTAATTGAGAAATCCGACCACTAAAAGCTTATATAAATCGGGACTTAATTCATTCTATAATAAATGTTTTTTTTTTATTGAATTAAGATTAGATATGTATAAATAAACTTTGTCCTTAATTAGTTAATGAGGTCCACTAAATGATAGTATCTTCATATTTGTCAAGTTTGCATGGAAATGAGATTTACGTACCATGTAAGGAGATTAATTAACAACACAAAATTAGAAATTGAGTATTTTTTAAAATTAGAAAGAGGATAAAATTGAAAGAAAATACATGTAAAAAAGAAGGTTAAAATATTGTTTAATTGTGTAAAGAATAAAATGTTAAATTATCGTTTATGATAGAACGACGGGAGTATTATTGTATTTTGTATAATAAATTGTATACTACATGTGGTACCGTACCGGGTTTTACATGCCAACGCATACAAAATACTAGAAAATTGCATGAAGTTTGGCCCATTTAGAAGTTAATATTTTACTATTTGAAATGGAATAAAATTTAGTTTGGCCTATGATATTTCCTTAACAAATCGTATTCAGACACTTAATTATGTTGGGATCGTATACTATTTTTTAAATTAAAGAAGATGTTTGCTTGTTTAATTAATTGCTACACCATAACATGGGGATCATGGACAAACCTTACATTATTTTGTTTCTTTTCAAAAAATAAGATATATTACATTTATATTTAGTTAATCATTTAAGTTCAAGATAGATGTTTAATTAGATCTAATATATAATACGTAAAAATACACTCGATTATGTGTATATCAAATGAAAGAAAGACATGTAATTTGCAATTCAATCGGAGACGGATACTGATCTGATTGGAATCTTAAAGATCATTAAGACTTAACTAAAAATAAAATGGTGTTGGTAGATTCACCAAAGGAGGTTCATATTTTTGATAAGAAAGAAGAGTGAAGGGAAGGGGGGCTCACATGGGATGGGAAAGAAGGATGATTAAAAGAGGGTAGGTATAAGGTGATGAGAGAGTATTTTAGGACAGCCCCACCAGTCTTGTACCTAAAGCACATGGTTTATGAGTTGTCTCCCATCTCATATTACAATATTTATCCTCTCTTCTCTATTCAACGGGTCCGTTTATGTTTTATTTGATAGATATGTTGATACTCCCTCCGTCCGTCTATAAGTTGCTTATTTGACTATTTTGATCCGTTCATTTATAAGCTTAATTCTAATACCTTTTTTGTAAGTACTTTTTCTTATACATCACTTTATATCTTACTTTTTCTCTCTATCTCTCTCCTTCTTCCAATCACATCACTTGTACTATTTAATCACTTTTCTTAATCTATGTGACAAAAAGTAACGGGAAGCTTATAGGCGGACGGAGGGAGTAATTCGATTGGTTCAAATTGAATATGATCGAAATAGTGTGTCTTTCAGTCATTTAATATACACATATTTGAGTGTATTTTCGTGTGTTATGTCAAATTCGACATATATTTTAAATTAATAAGTACTACCAAAATGTACTTATATTTTCGTGTGTTATCTCCACCGATAACTCGTGAACCGCCGTTTAAAGTCGTAAAACTATGTATGAACTAACTCCTTAGAAATTGTTTGCACCTTAGAATTTTCGAACCCAAAACATAGAGAGGAACACACTTCTAAATCTCTAGTCTACACCACTAGATCAACTATTTGAGGTTAATATAACAACCCTAATTATCGTAACCCCACTTTAGCACTTTAATTAATATATTTTATTTTTCGTATTTCATTTAATGTTTTACCTTGTTGGATTATAAACACGTGTCGTCCGATTATTATGAACGGTTGATTTCATATGTTACTTTTGATGCCTAAACTTTCACCACAAGGTTTGTGGGAGAAAAGGAGAGAAAAAAGTGGATGGTAACCAAAGCCCACATTCAACTACAACCACTCTCAATTTATTTTTGCCCCCAACCTCCAACCCTTCTAGAAGCACTCCCTTTATATTTATTACATACAATCTTTTTCCACCATATTGTGCATGTTATTGTTGGAGCACCACCATAATGAAATAAAGTGCAACAACCAATCTTATTATATAACCTCCGTTTTTTAATAAATGATGTTTTAAAATTTTTTTTTTATACACAACTAAATAATTTTTACTATCATTCTTGATACTGTTTATTCTAATTATATCATTCCTTTAAATTTAGATAATTAAAAATATACTTATCAATACATTTTTTTTTAATTCCAATAAATTTACGAAAACTTCACTTATTAAAGGAAGAGTATATGCTCACAACATAAAAGCCTTAATTTGGGAAAATTTAATCCTAACCAAAATTAATTAAAAAAAGATTATGTCTCATCAAACAAACCAAATGGGCCCCATTTGATTACGCAATTTTAATCTACTTTCTAACCCACTTTAATTTCCTCTGCACGTGCTCTATGCATGGGATGTTTTGAGAAAATTAATTTGATAATCAGATTATTAATTAATTACTAATTATACGAGTGTTGAATTTAAGGGTTTAAAAATAAAAAGCGAAAATTGACTAAACTATATGAGTATTAATTAAAGGTGGTTCAGAGGTGGATATCATAAATTAGTTTGTCCTGCTGTAATTTAATATGTCACTTGGTACCTACCTGAATGTTACCTTTAGTTAATATCCACTTTTATTTAATCCACTTGTATATCCCTCCGTCCCATTTAGATAGATTTGTTTGACTTTTCACAAAAATTAAGAAATTGTATTGGAAAGACACATTAGATAAGTAAATTTTTTATTATAACCCTATTTAATGAATATTATACTTTCTAATGCAATTAATGCATAGGGTTATATTAGTAAATGAATTAGAAAATATTACTTTATATGGAAACAAGCCTATTTAAATGGTACATTCATAAAAAAAAAACAAGCTTATCTAAATGGAACGGAGGGAGTATAAAGTTTCGATATCCGATCCAAAAATCGATTAATCCGGAGATCAATCTTATCATTCACTTACAAGAAATTTTTATATTATTCTAATCAATTGATTAATACATCCCTCATATTAAATCTTGTACCAAAGTCTAATGGGCAATCAAATGGAGGACGGAGTAAATACTGCTCCCTTCGTTTCATAATAAACTTCATATGTAATTTTGAGAGTAAATTAAGAAAGTGTAACAATGAATAATTTTGAGAGTAATTTTGTAAAATTTTATATGTAAAATAAAATAAGGAGTTTGACTTGAGTGTATGTGTACACTCAAAATTAATGTCATTTTGTATAAAATTGTGAATATTGCGAAGATAAGATTTATAAATGATTTTCTATTTTAAAATTACGAAACTTACTGTGAAACACTAAAAAAAAATGGGTATAGATTTCGAATAAGACTGTTTGCTCCCATTTTCGTGTTGAGTACGTTCACTATATGAATGGTTGACATGTGTTATATTAAAAAGTAATCAACGTCTTATATTATAATTCAATTGAGTAAAATACCAGTAAACACGAGAAGTGTAACAGAAAAATCGAACGTGATAATGTAAATATCACCATGAAATGCCACCAGCCACACTCTCTCCCTACCTGTCCTCACCAACTCACATCTAGAAGCAATTACTCTCTCTCTTTCTCTCTCACACACACCATAGAGTCAAAAGCATATAATCCCACTGTTAAGTCCTTAAAAAGGGCATGATACTAAAGCAGCAGCAGCAAGTTTAAACAATGGGGAGATCTCCTTGCTGTGAAAAAGCTCACACCAACAAAGGCGCATGGACTAAGGAAGAAGACGACCGCCTCATCGGCTACATCCGGGCTCACGGGGAGGGATGCTGGCGCTCCCTCCCCAAAGCCGCAGGCCTCCTCCGCTGCGGCAAGAGCTGCCGCCTTCGTTGGATCAATTACCTCCGCCCCGATCTCAAGCGAGGCAACTTCACACAAGACGAAGATGAACTCATTATCAAACTCCACACCCTACTGGGTAACAAGTAAGTCTGGACTCAATTGTATGGTGCAATTAATTAAATTAAAAAAAAAAAAAAAAAACTCACTTAAAATTTAATTGTACAGGTGGTCACTTATAGCTGGGAGATTACCGGGGAGAACGGACAACGAGATAAAGAATTACTGGAACACTCACATCAGGAGAAAGCTTTTGAGCAGAGGGATTGATCCCACTACTCATAGGCCAATCAATGAGCCTGCGACTGCACCCGCCACGTCAGCTTCTTCGTCACACACAATTTCCTTTACCGCAAATTCAGAAGAGAAGGAGTTCAGATCAGAAAGGTGCCCGGATTTGAATCTTGACCTTAGAATCAGCCCGCCCCTGCAAGAGCCCTTTAAAACGGGCGGACGGAGCAGTACTACTAGTGCTAGTATCAGTAATACTAGCACTAGTAGTTCTGAATACGATTTTCTTGGACTCAAAACCGGAGTTTTGGACTATAGAAGCTTGGAGATGAAATGATTATTATTATTATATATTTTGGACACTCTATAAGAAACGAGTGTTAATTTTGTGAACGATCTCACTGTCGAACCGATTGATGCATGTGTAATAATCGAATATTAATTGAGATTATTTACAATGAAGGAATTATTAATGTAGTTAAGATGCATGTTTATTAGTAATTGTTTTGTACAAGAAACGGTTGAGTATTTTTATTGCGTAGCAGTAGAGATGGTTGGTTATGGCCATTTATGGCTTATTTTGCAGAGGTTTGGTGAATGTTTGAAATTCGTGTCTCAAAGGGCTCGGTTTTTCTTGTGTGTGTGTTGCCAATCTTTTTTTGTGTAGAAAGTTGGTGAAAGACCATAAACCTACCCTTTCTAAATTTGTTTAATTCGTATGTTTTACCTTTAGTGTTTTATTAAAGTGCTATTTTTAATACTTGTAGTCGTTTTTGTTATTATGAGATGTTGATTATTTTTAATATGACATGTATAAACTGTCTATGTATTATTTATGTGTACATTGCATCGGTGGTTGTTAGCTTCTCAAGTCGATTTATACATAAGGTTCTACGACGAATGATATTCTGTTCGTCCCGTGATTATTTATATACATTTTTTTTATTGAGACGTTTCAAGATTATGATGAGTCTCATCAGATTACTTGGAGACTCTAAATATGAAAATATCTCACAAAATTAATATCCTCTTAACATTATTTTTTATTTTCAATTGTGTCGATTAAATCATGAAAGTCAATTCGGAATAGAGGGGGTAAATCATGTGGTACATATTTTCATTTCATTTTTGAACTAATAAGTTTGGTTCTCCTCTATGTTTGATATGAGTCTTCACTCTCCACAACGTTGGAGACTATGTTTTTGTCACACACCATTCAAATTAATCAATTAATTTGGTTTGATGTTTTATCATATTTCTGCATGGATTAACTTTATATGAAGAGTGCTTTTCAAT